>VYVB01000573.1:0-120763 GCA_009761775.1 Ficus carica
TATTACACATACTCTCATTCATCTTGATTTACCGGTGAAGGAACGCCGATAGATAATCCTTTCGACGTAAAGTGTATTGTCTTTGGAAACCCTATTGGTTCCGCTTTGGACAAAAACTCCGAGCAAAATTCAACCGATTCCTCCACTATGTATTTTTCTACTACACATCCCTCTGGCCTATTTCGGTTCTTCACATAACTCTTTAAAACCTTCATGTATCTTTCGAAAGGATACATCCACCTCAAAATGCACCGGTCTGCATAGCTTTACTTCCCGAACTAAGTGCACCATTAGATGGATCATTATATCAAAAAAGGATAGTGGGAAATTGTAACTCCCGGCCATCTACGTAAGGCCGACTACGTAAACGTGGGCCATTACCATACTTACTTGAACTACATATTGGTTTTAATAATTTAAACTTACTTGAAATACTGAGAATAATTTTTTTTTCGTAACTACTTAATTAAACTTATCCATACGGGTAAACTTCACTATGCCTACCAATTACTTGTTAAGCTGTTTAAAAGGTCACACATAACCTTTTAAACTGGACTTTTGAAACATCACATAAATAATATAGTTCATATACTTAATCATACATATACAAGTTCTTAATTTAAAGAGTTTGCGGAAAAACTGCGCAGTGATATCATACACCGCCCTTCACTTGCCGCATCATCTCCATGGCCCACCAAGTAAAGCTGCAGGCATCTTACCTACAGTATGAAATATACTGATGAGCTTTCACCCAGCAAGTACAGACATAATCTCACAAAAACATAACAAACATCGTATAACTTATGCATGAACCAATTATGATCAATTATGAATCTTTTATGATTAATTATGGACTTGAACTTATTATCTTGCTTAACATATGGGCCCCTTGTGTACGTACCAAATGCGCGCATTCCACAGAAAGTTAAGGTTTGCAAGGTCCCTAACAATTCTGGGAATCATATCATAACCCTTCACGATTTGGCAGAAGGTCTTAATATCTTGAACGTGAACTTGAAACATGTATAATCTTCCACGATCTGGCGGGAGATTGGTACGACACCTTGCTTGTCTTATCTTATGACTTACATGTGTTCTTATCATGTGATTTAATATTAGTGAACATGCCTCATGATGTGACTATATCAAAATATATAACATATACATACACATAGCATAACATGACACATCTTGGCATAACATGGCACATCATAGCATAACATGGCATATCTTGGCATACATGAAAACATGTCATATTTGAAAATAGTATTTACTATTTTTCATACTGTAGGTGAGGTTTGAACTTACCTGATATCCTACGCTCTTGGTCTAATGTTCCATCAAGGCACATCAACATGTTTAATTCCTCTATGCTTTGAAAGAGTGGTTCTAAAACCTGGCAGGAGTAAAAATTGCTCCACCACCTTTCATACCACAACCGGCCATACCCTATCCCATTCTTCCTCTCTCCTTTTTTTTTTTTTCTTCTCTTTGTGGGGTTCGGCTCCTAGGGGAAGAACTAGAGAGAATGGGTTTAACTTTGGGCAGAGTTTTGGGGTGGACTAGAATGGTCCAACACCCCCCCCCCCCCCCCCCCCCCACCATCACCTATTTATAGGTGAAAAATAATTTCTTTTTAGAATTATTTTATTCTTAAAATTGCATATCTAACCCCAAAAGAAAATATTTGCTCATTGGTCCTTATGAGGTGGCCGGCCATGATAGGTTTCCTTGGAGACCAAGTTACTTGTTCACCAAGGCAAGTGCTTACCTCACCATGCTTACAACACCTTGCTTACCTCACCTTGCTTACCTCACCAAGGCAATTGTTTGCGCACCAAGACAATTGCTTGCTCTCCAAGCCACTAAGACAACCGGCCATTATGTTTGGGAGCCAAGGTAAAATCTTTTTAAGCTTATCTCTAGCTTATTTCCTTGTTCCGATGTAACTAAGTTGTAGCTAATCATTGGCCTAGTTAGAGGCTTGGTTAGGAATATCCATAAATTTCATAATTCAAAAATTACATACTTATCCATCATTACTTACTTTTCTTAAAATTACACTTTAGCCCCTAAGGACAAAATATTTGCACTTTAGTCCCCGAAGGTGGCCGGCTATGGTGGAGCCACTTGGCTTCCAATTCATGCATAATTATCCACTTGATTAAAAAAATCCCTTAATATAATTATGCAGTCAATTTCCTTACTAACTCAGATAATATTAATACTGATTTTTACTAAAAACAGTACTGTCATACTGGACTACAGTTCATAATTCATCTGCACTTAACTGGGTTACGTATAAATTTTTCTTAAGACTCGAAACTACTAAGTCTTCATTACTCCAAATATTATTCGTAATTATTCTAGAGCAATCCTATACTTTATTCTTACTTCTTCATTCGTAATGACGATTTTTCGCATTATAATTCTTATACTGCTTACTGTACTGCAGTACCATCTTAGTCAAACTTAAAGTCAACCTGGTCAAATTTTGACCGGAATAAAACTCATAAATCCTTTTTCTGCCTCTTTATCAAAAGACCTTGTACTTAACATAATAACTTATTATTGAGTCGCATAGCTAATTAAATGAGAACTCAAACATATAATGATATTCAAATCAGATCATAAGCTTTATATCTACATACATGATTCAGACTTAGATTCTTCTTGTATCTAAGGAAATCTCAAGTCATCAAAATTTCAGGTTATTACATTCTACTCTCCTTAAAAAAATTTCGTCCTCGAAAATTCGAATAATTCTAAGTGGCTTTTCTTCAAATCCACTACCAATCCATAGTAGTTTGTTCATGTTCCCATTTTAATAACTTAATGAGATCATGTTTCTTATATAGAACCATAATCTTACTTCCATATCATCATACTTTTATACCATCATATCCTCATACTTTCATATCTTATCATCATACTTTCATACTTTCATACTACATACCTTCTTACTTTCGTACTGCATCACAAGAACTATCTACATAAAGTTTCTTAGCAAGTATATCATATAACTTGTCATATTTGAAAAGCATATCATATCATATAGCTTTTCCATGCTTGAAAAGTGTATCGTATCTTATTTTTAAAATACTTTTCTTTAACTTTAATTGAGGGTTCAGCGAATATATCATATTGAAAATATTTTTCTTTAAATTTAGCTGAAGCTGAGGACCTCCTAGTACAATGTTAATCTTGCGCTATTAGAACCCTTTTACTTTTCATGATGGACCCTTTCTTGGAACTCTGTTCCTCAAGGTTTTTGGCCCTTTTTCATAACATGATGGCCCTTACATAACATGATGACCATAACATGATGGTCATTACATAACATGAGTTGGTTTTAATAAGCATAAGATTAAGCACTATACTTAAAAATAATTTTCTTTGAATCTTTTCCAAGTTAATCATGGAAAACCATAATAAATAGTATAATTGTAAATATTTTTCATAACATAATATCGTTCAAGTGATGCAGTAGAAGGTATACTTATATCATATCAACTAACTGCTTGCTAGCTAATAGAAGCTTTTCTTTTGCCTTCAATATTTCCTTTATAGCCCAAAGGCATAATCATAGCTCTAAGGAAGGTCTAAAACTTCCCATTATTACATAATTTCTATTACTTAAAAGGTCGTATATAGTCGACATTAGTCAAACTATTATATGTCGACTCCAAGGTTATTGCTATCGATCTTAACCTCATTAACTTCATCATCAAATTCTTAGCCATCATCATGGTCTACCAAATTATGGTTGGTAACATCCAACTCATATTTGTACATTGCCTAGTTGTTACCTCCAAGTTAAGGCATCACCAAACTTTTTCCCCTAACTAATATTACTTTTGTGAGGTATAATTTCACAAACATGAAACTTAAATTCCATAGTGTCAATCCTATTCCTTGGAATGAAAAAAAAAAAATTCTGGTTATCACCATACAGAGGTTAGGTGATAGGCTATTTGATCTCGAAGCCTATTCATTTCTTATTGCTGCTCTAACAATTATCGTTGCAACTTAGCCACTACAGTTGCAAGATTAGACTCTTGCAAAATTTGGTTTGTTCGTACACACGGTGAACCATCTTCTAATTCCAGTTCTTAATTCCTCACATTTCTAATACTCATTCTTTCATTCATATCTTATCATGTTCTATCATGGAAACAACATAACTTATCGAATAATGCTAAAGGTTCTTCGTGATCTCTTCATATCATATCGTAAGCTTATCCACCACATACACATCATGGTAAATTTCAGGATCGCAGTAATGCATATGTATAGCATATGCGGTCCCACAAAATAAAAAGTATTACGGGTATCATCCTTCGTGCGACCATTGATGAGATATTCTCTTTTTATAAGCAATATCTTAACTAATTCTAACTAAAGAAAAAAATAATTTAACTTACTTAGGCATTTACAGAAACGATGCGAAGCAAAGTGAAGTAGGCTGGCAGGATACCGCTCTGATACCACCTTGTAACGCCCCGGCCATCTACGTAGGGCCGACTACGTAAACGTAGGCCGTTACCATACTTACTTGAACTACATCTTGGTTTTAATAATTTAAACTTACTTGAAATACTGAGAATAATTTTTTTTTCTTCGTAACTATTTAATTAAACTTATCCATACGGGTAAACTTCAATATGCCTACCCATTACTTGTTAAGCTGTTTAAAAGGTCACACATAACCTTTTAAACTGGACTTTTGAAACATCACATAAATAACATAGTTCATATTACTTAATCATACATATACAAGTTATTAATTTAAAGAGTTTGCGGAAAAACTGCGCAGTGATATCCTACACCGCCCTTCACTTGCCGCATCATCTCCATGGCCCACCAAGTAAAGCTGCAGGCATCTTACCTACAATATGAAATATACTGATGAGCTTTCACCTAGCAAGTACAAACATAATCTCACAAAACATAACAAACATCGTATAACTTATGCATGAACCAATTATGATCAATTATGAATATTTTATGATCAATTATGGACTTGAACTTATTATCTTGCTTAACATATGGGCCCCTTGTGTACGTACCAAATGCGTGCATTCCACAGAAAGTTAAAGTTTGTAAGGTCCCTAACAATTATGGGAATCATATTCATAACCCTTCACGATTTGACGAAAGGTCTTAATATCTAAAACTTGAACTTGAACTTGAACTTGAAACATGTATAATCCTCCACGATCTGACGGGAGGTTGGTACGACACCTTGCTTGTCTTATCTTATGACTTAACATGTGTTCTTACCATGTGGTTTAATATTAGTAAACATGCCTCATGATGTCACTATATCAAAACATATAACATATACATACACATGGTATAGCATGGCATAACATGGCACATCTTGGCATGACATGGCACATCATAGCATAACATGACATATCTTGGCATACATGAAAACATGTCATATTTAAAAATAGTATTTACTATTTTTCATACTGTAGGTGAGGTTTGTACTTATCTGATATCCTACGCTCTTGGTCTAATGTTCCATCAAGGCACATCAACAAGTTTAATTCCTCTAAGCTTTGAAAGAGTGTTTCTAAACCTTGCATGAGCAAAAATTGTTCCACCACCTTTCATACCACAACCGGCCATACCCTCTCCCTTTCTTCCTTTCTCCTTTTTTTTTTTTTTTTTTTCCTTCTCTTTATGGGGTTCGGCTCCTAGGGGAAGAACTAGAAAAAATGGGTTGGAATTTGGGCAGAGCTTTGGGGTGGACTAGAATGATCCAATACCCCCCCCCCCCCCCCCCCCTCCCACCATCACCTATTTATAAGTGAAAAATAATTTCTTTTTAAAATTATTTTTATTCTTAAAATTGCACATCTAACCCCAAAAACAAAATATTTGCTCATTGGTCCTTATGAGGTGGCCGGCCATGATAGGTTTCCTTGGAGACTAAGTTACTTGTTCACTAAGGCAAGTGCTTGCTTACCTCACCATGCTTACATCACCTTGCTTACCTCACCAAGGCCATTGCTTGTTCACCAAGACAATTGCTTGCTCTCCAAGCCACTAAGACAACCGGCCATTATGTTTGGGAGCCAAGGAAAAATCTTTTCAAGCTTATCTCTAGCTTATTTCCTTGTTCCAATGTAACTAAGCTTGTAACTAATTATTGGTCTTGTTGGAGGCTTGGTTAGGAATATCCATAAATTCCATAATTCAAAAATTACATACTTATCCATCATTACTTACTTTTCTTAAAATTACACTTTAGCCCCTAAGGACAAAATATTTACACTTTAGTCCCTGAAGGTGGCCGGCTATGGTGGAGCCACTTGGCTTCCAATTCATGCATAATTATCCACTTGATTCCAAACATCCCTTAATATAATTATGCATTCAATTTCCTTACTAACTCATATAATATTAATACTGTTTTTTACTAAAAACAGTACTGTCATACTGGACTACAGTCCATAATTCATCTGCACTTAACTGGACTACATATAAATTTTTCTTAAGACTCGAAACTACTAAGTCCTCATTACTCCAAATATTATTCTTAATTATTCTAGAGCAATCCTATACCTTATTCTTACTTCTTCATCCGTAATGATGGTTTTTCACAGTATAATTCGTATACTGCTTACTGTACTACAGTACTATCTTAGTCAAACTTAAAGCCAACCTGGTTAAACTTTGACCGGAATAAAACTCATAAATCTTTATTCTGCCTCTTTATCAAAAGACCTTATACTTAACATAATAACTTATTATTGAGTCTCATAGCTAATTAAATGAGAACTCAAACATATACTGATATTCAATTCAGATCATAAGCTTTATATCTACATACTTGATTCAGACTTAGATTCTTCTTGTATCTAAGGAAATCTCAAGTCATCAAAATTTCGGGTTATTACAGAAATACTTATCAAGAACGCACAATGTCATCACCAATTCCAATTGTAGCGAATCTAGCATAAGTGTAGCGAATCTAGCATAAGTGGATCAATTACCTTGGAGTATATTGAATTGAAAAATAATCATAACTTGGTAATTACGAATCTCACATTTTTCGTTAAAACTCCTCGCAATGGAAGAGGTAATAATTGTTGTATCAAGATATGACAATCACGTGTTTTCATTCTAACAAGCCTCAAATCCTTCATCAACACCAACGTTTTAAAGTTAGAAGAATACCAACTTGGCAATTTCATGGAAGCAAGTCATTCACAAAGCTTTCTCTTTTCTTGTCTCGAGAATGTGTACTTTACTGAAGATAAGTAAGTGCCGTTCGCTCTTTCCACGGGGAGCAAATTAGGTCTAATCTTCATCTCCTTAAGATCCAACCATGCCTTTTCACCATCTTTAGTTTTATTCTGTGTAATAGCTATCCTTTTTGCTGATTCATGATTTCCTTGTTAAGGAATATGAATGCTTATGTAAAATGTCTGATCTGATTCTATCAGATTATATTTGAGTTCTTATAGCCTTATAAGACTCAATAAAAGTTTGCTTAGCCAAGCATGGGGCCTTTTGAAGAAAAAGATAGAATAAGAACTTATGATTTAATTCCGGTCAACGTTTGACCAAAATGACTCAAGGCATGATTATTACGGTACTGCAGTATAGCAAGCAGTATGAAAATTATACTGCGAAAAACCGTCATCACATATGGAAATGTAAGAATAAGATACAAGACCACCTTAGAAAAATCAAGCACAATATTTAGAGCAATAAGAACTAAGTGGCTTCAAGTCCTAAGAAAAACCTATACGCAGTCCAGTTAAGTGCAGATAAATTCTGGACTGCAGTCCAGTACAACTATACTGTTGTTAGTTGAAAACAGTATTAGCACTATCTGAGTTATTAAGAAAATGGACTGCATATTAAGGAAAGTGCCAAACATGACCTTAGTGGGTGACACCTCATTCAAGATAAACAAGTAATTTTTGAATTTAAAATTAAGTGGATAATTATGCATTTATTGAGTGCAAAATGGCACTCATATGGCCGGCCACCTCTAAGGGGGTTTTTAGAAAATATTTTGTTGTTAGGTTTAAATGTGCAATTTGTGGAATAAAAATAATTCTATAAATTTAAATATTTTTCACCTATAAATAGGTGATGAAGGGGGAATGTTGGATCATTTAGTTTCACCCCAAAACTTTGCCTCATTTTCAATTCACTCTTTCTACCACCCTATGAGCCGAACCCCAAAGGAAAAAAAAAAAAAGAAAAAAAATAAAGAAAGAAAGAAGTAGAGTGGCCGGATTTGTGAAGGTGAGGAAAGGAAGGAAAATTTTCTCAACCAAAGGATAGATTCACTCTCCTAGACCTAGAGGTAATCCTCTTAACCCCCTATGTATTCAATTAAGTTTTGATGGAGGATTTAAGTGTATTTCAAGCATGGGTTTGTAAGAGCATAAGCTCACATTTTATTTTTCATGCAATAGCCTAGAGTGCTTGATATGTGCTTGATTAGGGTTTAATGGTCTTGATTTATGATTTGGTGCATGATTTTAATGCTATGTTTTAGAAATTATGTGCTATGTGTGAATGCCTAGTATGTGTTTGTTATATGTCCCCACATGCTTAAGAAGAAGCATGGTATGCATGAATGATGGTGATGATATTGTATGATGAATCAAGAGTTAAAATTAACTCAAAACCCTAATTTGATAAAGGTTACCATATGGGTTTGTAAGGATGGGAAATCAATGCATGATGATGGAAACCATACGTAACGTGCTGCATGTTTGTTGTAGGCTCACGGTTTCAACCTTTTGAGGTAGGGTGTGCGTAATTTTACGTAAAAATCAACCAAAGGTAAAACTGCCTGTTTTCGGATTATACTGGGCAGCAATTTGGAAATGGAATTTTGAGGCCTTTAGAGGCCGAATTTGGAAAAAGTTAAAACTACAAAGTTGTAGAAAATTGAAAACCCTAGGGGGTCATATGAATGGTTTTTAAAAATAAGGCTCCAAAGGCCTCTGTTTTTATGAAAATCCAAACCTAGTCTGCGCAGACCCTGTGCACGGACAAGCAGTTTCAACAAGGAAAATGGATCGGTTAAAGGTAGAACTAAAGTTGTAGGGTTTTTCAAGATCTACAACTTTCATGAAGAAAAATTTTCAAATTCAAAGCAGATTTTAAGATAAAACTGGATCTTAAAAACTGTGCAGGAAACAGTAAATTCCTGCACATGATTTTCAAAACAGTGCATGAACAGGCAATTCCTGCACATGCACTTATAATTGAAATTATGGAACTGTTTTGAAAGATTTCTTTCAGAATTTGACAGTTTTTGTTTAAAAGTTACAGTTTTATAAAGATACGGTTTCAAGGGATTAAAGTTTTACAAAAGACTTTTAAAAGAAAAATTAGACAAAGTTTTGAGAAAAATAAATACAAAGGCCAAAAATTATTTTGAAAATATGATAACAATATGATGACCATTAGTAACCGGATAGGATACTCAAGCTATTGGGTTGGGCCTAAAACCCATGGTTATCAATAGTAACCTAATAGGGTATTACTTTAAAAGTAATTGGGCCTTAGTAACCTAATAGGGTATTAGTCTAAATATGATTGGGCTCATACCCAAGGTTACTAATGGTAACCTAATAAGATACAATTTAAGTATAATTGGGCTTTGTACCCAAGGTTGTATTAAGTAATTAAACAAGATACTGTTTGATTTTAACTGGGTCATGTGCCCTATGGTTACATTTAGTAACCAAATAAGATATCATTATAGTATGTGGAGAACATGTAACTAGTGTTACTGATGAATGTTGGTTAGGATACCAACAATGAATGTAATGATTTATGGTAAGATATGATGATCCTTATCTTACGTCCTTTTTGAAAACAGGAAAATAATCTGTTGTTGCAACCTGTTGGAGCAACAAATCCAGGACATAGCATAACCTGTAAGTACAACTCCGCCTACAGCATAGACGGAAAATGTTTTTACTGCTTGTATGTTTTCAAACTCATGCATACATGTTGAGGTGCATATGATTTATGCTTTATTATTGTGGTATCATGAAGCATGCTCACTAATGAAAAATCACTTGGTAAGAATGAGAACCCAGTTTCAAGTAAGAAACTGTTTTAAAAGACTGTTTTCGAGAAGAAAACTATTTTCAAGAAATTGTTTTCAAGAAGAAAACTATGTTTTTAAGAAATTGTTTTCAAGAACAAGTTAATGAAAAGTTTTCAAGTATGATGGCAAGCAAGTTGCCTCGTGTCGTACCGACCTACCACGAGGGCGGGTATGGTCCATGGTTTGAGTTGGATTGTACTGGCCGTCCCAACCACTCCATGGCTGCGCGCCACGGTACATACACTCATATAATGTAAGGGGCCCAAAAGATGCTAACATAAAGAAGCATAATTGATTTGATAAGAAAGCATAAATGGTTCATGCATATCTTTATCAAATTGTTTTGTGGATGATAAGTTGTACTTGCTGAGCGAAAGCTCATGACTTACGTTTATGCTGTAGGTGAGCAGCCTGTCAGCAATGCATGATACAAGACTGTGGAGATGGTACTGCGGACTGTGAAATTCTGGTTGGTCACTGCCATGCGTTTTGAAAAGTTATTGTATTATATGATGTTGGTTTGAGGATATTAATAACTATTAATTAGTATGAGTTACAAGAGGTTACAAAGGTTTAAACCATACTTCTTAATTAAGTATGTACTTGTATATATATGTATGAGTTTAAGGTTTAAATTTTTTTTTTTTTGTACTTTTACAAGGATAAGTAAGATAAGTATTTAAGTAAAGTAAGCATGGTAACAGCCCTACATAGGTGGGGTGTTACATTCGGAATGTCAAGTAACGTGTCCACTATCGATTCATAGACGTTTTTCCGAATATACATAACATCTAAGCAATGACGAACGTAAGGTGACTTCCAATATGGAAGTTCATAGAAGATTGACTTCTTCTTCCAAGGACCATCGACCACTAGATCCTTCCGTTTTCTCTTTCCCAAAACTACTTTCACATCTTTAACCATCTCAAATACATCTTCACCTGTCAAAAACCGAGAGCGACTCTTTCTTCAGTATTACCATCAAAAGCCTTCTTTTGTTTGTGGTATTGTTGATTTTTTTGGCAAGAATCTCCTGTGGCCAAGGTAAACGGTTTTCTTACCTTTTTCAACCGGATGGAAGATGTTTCCTTCATACAAACGGGACAACCTATAAAACTCTTCACCGGATAACTGGATAGGTTGCCAAATGTGGGAAAGTTATTAATTGACCAGATCAACATTGCATGAACGTCTCTTGTTGGTAAGAATCTCTAACTTCTAACCCATTTTCCCATAAGCTTTTTAGGTCATCGATTAATGGTACCAAGTACAAGTCAATGTCATTACTCGGTTGTTGAGGACCTTAGATCAATACAGTCAACATCAAGAATTTCTCCTTCATGTACAATTCTAGAGGGAGGTTGTTGTTGACAAGTATGATTAGCCAAGTACTATGCCTACTACTCATAATACTACATTTCGTCCACCGACAAACCGAGACATAAATTTCTTGGTTCTGCATTAAAATCTGGTTGATTGTCATAAAAGGTATTCTATTGTGGTGTATCGGCTAGATGCCTAAGCTTGCTATCATCAACACATTTATCATGATGCCAAGTCAAATTCTTAGCATGCTCGGCATTATGGAATAAACGACGCAAACATAGAGCCAGTGGAATGTACTATAACACCTTCACCGGCACTTGTTTGCTAACATTCGATGGCTTCTTACCCTTCATCCATCTGGACTCTATACAAACTGGGCATTCATCTAAATCTTAATATTCTTTCAGGTAAATGACGCAATTATTTGGACAAACATGTATTTTTTTTATATTCCATTCCCAAAGTGCTCAACGTCTTCTTTGTTTATACACACTAGGCGACACTTTGTTATCATCTGGTAAAACATTTTTTAGAAATTCTAAAAGAATCGTGAAACTATGATTTTCCACCTTCCCGATGATTTCATGTTCCATAATTTAATTAATGTCCCTAATTTTGTATATTTTGTACACTCGACATATAATGGCGTCTTGGCATCATCGTAATTGCCTCAAATAACTCCGGATAGTGCACAAAGTGCTCTTCCAAATCATTTATCATATCAAATATATTATCACCAACGTCTTCCTCAACGATGGGCTCTTTACCTTTGCTCGTCGATGTATATTTAATGTTGAAAAAATACCATGCAAATACTATGTTTGGTAAGAACAAATAATCCCATATGCACGCAAATGCCCTCTAACATCATCAATGAAATAAGATCTACGATTTTCAAAAATTTCACATGGACACGAAATCTTATCATCTTGTATGTGAGCTTTGGCAAATGATAAAAATTCTTCAACGCCATCTTCATATGTTTTAGACAATCTATCAACCCACATCTATTTCCTATCAATTTCCTAAATCAAAATATTAAAGTTTTAGAAGTCAAAGTAAATTTCAAAATGCATATCAAAATTAACACCCATTACACAATTCACTCAAAGATCCCAAAATCAAAGCTAAAATATACAAAACGTAAGATCATAAGTCTAAATACGGGAAAAAAAGAGAGTTAGTGATCACTTAAATCAACACCCATTGCACAGTTAACTCAAAGATCCTCAAAAACAAAACTAATATATACAAAACCTAAAATCATAAGTTTAAATACGGAGAAAAATAACAAAAAGAAGTTAGTGATCACTTACAAGAGAGAGAGATGGATGGTAGATGGTAGATGGTGATGGACGTCCAACTATGGTAGAGTGACTGTTTTTGGAGCATTCTGAACTATTTTGGTTACTGCAACTGTGGTGTTGATATGGAAAAATGAGGGCAGGATTTGGTCTCATGGGTATTTTTTGCGAATATTCCACAATGGTTTTAAAAAAAATGGTCATGGAAGCCGAAGTTTCCATAACCATTTTTTAAAAAACGGTCGTAGTATCGAAAGCTTCTATGATGGTTTCGGAAAACGGTCGTGGAATCTGACGTTTCCACGTCCGTTTGTGAAAACTGTCGTGGAAGCTTCAGCTTCCACGACTGTTTTCGGAAATCCAATTCCGCTTTTAAAAAATGGTCGGGGAAGCTCCGTCATGGAATCCACATTTTGTAGTAGTATAACTTGAGATTTGTCGTACCTCAAATTTGAATTGCCTTTTCCACGACCTCTATTTGATATTCCCCCTTTGTCAAAATTGATGTTGTATGTACTTGTTGTTGTAGTTGTTGTTGTTGGAATTCCAACCTCGTCCACGTCCACAACCACGTCCTCGGCCACGGCCTCTTCCTTTTTGGCTTCTATCATTGCTAATATTTTCTTCTCCTTTCGGATGGGCTTCCGTCTTGGGGAGTTGCTCACCAATACCTTTCTTCTTCTTTTTCTTTTCCTTATAGGCTTGTAAAGATCCCAATAGCTGCTCAATCGTCATGGTCTCCAAATCTTTTGTTTCTTCAAGGACAGTGACTATATAAAGGAAATTTAGATCTAGAGATCGAAGAATCTTTTCCATAATTCTTAGGTCATATATCTTTTCACCATTTCTCCTTAGTTGGTTATAAACCACTAAAACTCTAGAAAAGTAGTCGAAGACAACTTCGGCATCTTTCATATGCAATGCTTCAAATTCACCTCTTAAGGTTTGGAGACATACCTTCTTGACTTGCTCCACTCCCTTGTAAAAGGTCTGAAGCATCTCCCATGCTTTCTTGGTGGACTTGGCATCTGAAATCTTCTCAAAGGCATCATCATCCAGCCCTTGATAGATGAGATAGAGAGCCTTCTTGTCTCTCTTTCTCAAATCCTTCAAACTATCCCTTTGGGTTTGGGATAGACCAGCATCATCTCGTGACTCATTGTAGCATTTGTCTATAATCTCCCACACATCTTGTGCTCCAAGAAGGGCTGTTATCTTGATGCTCCAATTGTCGAAGTTGCTCCTGTTGAGCGTCGGGACTTGAAAGGGAACCATACCACCATTCACCGTTTGTCATTTCTCTAGAAAGATCTTATAGCTTGATACCACTTTGCCGGAAGATGGAGGCTAGAATATTTCTAAAAAACTTGGTAGGAAGAGAAGAAACTAGAAGAATCTATAAAAGAAATAACTTGTTATATATTCTCTAATTTTTGCTTCATACAAAATGAAAGGTTTCACGCCAATTTATAGTTATTTCTTTTATTAAAAAAAAATCCAAATTTAACATCTAAAAGTGACCATTCATTTTACTTGGTCTAAAAGTGACCGCTTAGCCAAACCATAGGCATTCGTTTTACTTGGTCTATATTTGACCACTTGGCTAAATATTAGCCATTCATTCTACTTTGATCATACTTAACCACTTGGACAAATCACGTTCACATATTTCCTTGACTAAGAACCTAACTACTTGGCTCAATGTGGACTACCCATTTCTTGGGCCATTTTTCTTGGGCCTTTATTTGGACTCTACCACTAAACCCAAATACGTATTTAGCCGAAAAAATTAAGTTTAACATTCAACACTCCCTTGTCCCTATCAAACTTCTCATCTTGATGAAGTCTTCATTCTTGAGCGGCTTGGTGAAGCAGCTACTTGATCTTGGGACTTCACATGCTCCAGCTGCACATCCTTTCTTGTGATGCATTCTCTAATATAATGGTAGCGTGTATCGATATGTTTACTTCGATCATGAAAAACTGGATTCTTTGCTAACGTCATAGCTGACTTGTTGTCGACACAAATCTTAGTTGGCTCTTCTAGTGGAAAACCCAACTCTTTTAGCAAATTCCGGAGCCAAACTGCATGATAAACACTTTAGGTAGCAGCTACATACTCAGCTTCACAAGTACAGAGGGTGACAATGGGTTGCTTCTTCGACATCCATGCGAAAGCAGTGTCTCCCATGAAGAACACGAATCCTGTGGTGCTCTTTTTGTCATCTGTATCTCCACCCCAATCACCATCGCTATATCCAACAAGCTTATACTCACTAGAAGATGAATAAAACAAGCCAAAGTTTGTTGTACCTTTGAGGCAGCAAAGGATTCTTTTTGCAGCCTTGAAGTGAGTGGTTGTTGGAGCCTCCATATAGCGACTAATGAGTCCAACGGCATATAGAATGTCAGGCCTCGTGCATGTCAGGTACCGCAAACAGGCCCAACTACCTTTATGTTTTGTTTTTGTTTTTGTTGCTGTCTTTTTTTTTTTCCTTTCGCTCGGGCCTCTATTACGCACGAAGCAGTGGAGGACGTGGAGACTCCTGCGATTGGGCTTCGTTTGCTTCGAATTTAACTTTGAATGTTGATATTTTTCTTATGCCATTTGATGACCATTTTGCTCCCAATTTGTGTTCATAAATCTCTCTTTTTTTTCGTTTTTTTATTTTTTTTTATTTTTTATTTTCACCTATTTAACTTACACAAAGAAAAAAATAATTATTTACAAGGGTAAACGAAATAAATTTTCAATAACAAAGCTCAATTAAATGCACAAAAATAGTTAAATGATTCAATTAATAGAGTAATCAGAAGGGGACAAAGACAAAAAACAAAGGGGGTGTTTGGTGTTTGAGTTTGAGTTAAGATTTATAAGTTTAAATAGTGATTTTGGTTGACTTTTTCAGAAAAGACAAAAAACTTTTGGAGAAAAAAACAAATAAAAAAAAGGTTAAAGCTGGATGACATTCCCAAAAATAATCATGTGATTTATAATAATACTATACTGACAAGGAAATAGTATTGCAGTTCTCATTGCATAAGAAAAAAAGAAAAAAAAAAAGAAAAAAGATTGAGTTCTCAATATCCACAGCAGGTGAGCCCCCACTAGATACAACCCGCCGTTTTGAATCTCTATCGGGTTATTTATATAGATGTTTAAATTTGAGTTGTTGATTTGAAATATATCTATTTTTTCTTTTATTTACACAAACATCTAAAAAATCAATTATAAAGACAATATTAATTTTTATAAAGAATGGAACATTAACAAATAAAGAAATTATATAAAAAAAAAAAAAAAAAGTAATCTAAGATTCTTGCCAAAGAGGGCTAAATTGATTTAATGGAAGTACTAAAGGAAATGATATAAAAGGAAAATATGAATTTTTTATTTTTTTTATTTATTGTAAAGAAGGTGTAAATCTTCATAATGAACCAAAAAGAGAATGTTTTCTCAAAATCATATTTCACATTAATGAAAACAAGCTAAATAAATAATAATAATAAAAAAGAAATATCTCAAAAAAAATTTTGGTATAATGAATTAGTCTTTATCCTAAAGATTGGTTCGATTTCATTTCTACTAGGTTATAAAAATAATAGGGTTTTTTCGTAAAGAATTCAATACCATTTGTGTGTTATTCTTCAATTTGTTTGATTGAGGCACAAATGTCAACCATTTGACTTGCATAAACAAATAAGTTTTTTCATAAATAATTCATTGGTTTTTAATATGAAAAGTGTGAATATTTTAATGTCATTATTTTTTTATTATTAATATTTTATGTTGTGTTTATTATTTGGTCTGAATCATCATTTTAAAGTACATATTTTATATTTATTATAATTATTTTGATGTTTAGAATTAATTTGGGTTTGTTAAAGGTAATTCACATTTATCAAAACAAATATTCATCATCAAAGTCAAAAAAAAAAAAAAAAAAGAATCTGCATAAAATGAAATGATGTCAATTACAGTAAAAGGATAAAATAGGTACTACAGACTAGGGCCGGTAATTTCAGACACGACATGAGAACGACACTAAATAAATATGTTTGGACTGCACATTTAATAATTGGGTCGAAATTGGGTTGACATGTTTAACACGAAAATAAAATATGCTAACACGGTTAACCCGTTTAACCCATTTGTTTAAGATGCTATCAGTCTCAAGCAAGAAAACATTTCCTTTTATTTTAATAATTTGTTGTCTTTTGATGTTTCTCTTAGTATTTTGAATCTTGATTATGTGACAATTTGATATTTGTTTGGGTGGTGATTTGCATATAGACACCAAATACAACTTAGAGTTATGTTTTATTCTAAGATATGTTTGTCTTAATCATTATGGATATTTGATAATTCTACTTGTTAGTTTTATATTTCATATGAATATGATGAGTTTCTTGTGTTAGTAAATTCAGAATTTTAAGTATTTTTTATCCAAAATTTTCGTGTTAAATGAGTCAGAAATCAGTTTCGTGTTAAATGGGCCATAAACGGATTTTTCGTGTTAAATGGGTCATAAACGGGTTTGTTTTCGTGTCAACCCGTCGTGGCCCGCTTAATAATCGTGTTCGCATGTTGTGTCGTGCTACTCGCTAATTAAACAGTTCGTTTTCGTGTTTAGATTCCTGGTCTATTTATTAATTATATCGTGTTCGTGTTCATGCTTATCGTGCCGTGCTGTAATCAGACTAATCCGAACCCAAACCGCGAACACGAATTGTCATCCCTACTACAGACATATTTATTTCTTAAGAAATAAACATATACGTAATATTTTTTTTAAAAGAAACAAATTTTAAAATGAAAACTCTAAAAATAAATTTTTTTGTGTAATTAATTCATCTCTATCATCCCTACCAGTGGAGACCCACCCCCACTATACATGGGTCCCAATGGGGCCCACCATTTCCCTTTGGTAGAGCCTACCATACTGAATTGCACTATCCTTAACAAGTGGGGCCCAACCCCACTACATGGGTTCAAGGTGGGACTCACCCTTTCCTATTGGTGGGCCAATTACGTTGAATCCTTGTTATTCATATCAAGTGGGGCCCACCCCACTTATTACTCAAGGGAGTTCACTATTTTGAATATCCAAATAAGTGAGCCCCACCATATTGGTCCCACAAGACCGAATATTTCTCGGATACTTTAGAAAAATGACACAAAATCAATCCTTGGATTATTTTTTGCCATATAGAATTTTTTTTTTGGTTAATTTCATTAATAACATCCATAAAAATTTTATTATTAAAAATAATATTATTTTTTTTTCCCTTCATTACTAGCACTTAATGTGGGGCCCAGCAGCATTTAATGTATATCAAATTACAGGTTTACCCTCATCTCCTACCAGCTCAAATATCCCTCTCCCTCGCATGGTCCAAATAAAATTTTCAAACCAACATCTACAGTGTTTTAGAGAGAGAAAACTGAAATCTAGAGAGAGAAAGAGTTACCACCCACCGGAATCTTATTTTTTTTTCATTTTTTCGCCTACCCCCCACCCATTTTGAAACCCAAATCTTCATATAATATAAAGAAACTTCCATTTAGAAAGAGAAACTTCCACTGAAAGTTTTTTTTTTTTTTAAATATAACATTTGTGATCATTTTTGAGTAAAGGTCATTCATGTTATGATCATCCAGTCATAATAGTTATGACCTATGTTAAAAAAAATTTTAAAAAAAAATCTAACATTTTTGACCATTTTTTAGTACAGGTCATAACAGTGGGTCATAACGGTTATGACCGGGTGGTAATAACAGTGTGGTTATAATGGTTATGACTAGGTGGTCATAACTGTTATGACCGGGTAGTCATAACAGTGGGTCATAACGGTTATGACCGGGTGGTCATAACTATTATGACCGGGTGGTCATAACAGTGTGGTAATAACGGTTGGTCATAATGGTTATGACCGGGTGGTCTTAATAGTTATGACCGGATAGTCATAATAGTTATGACCGGGTGGTCATAATGGTTATGACTGGATAGTCATAACAGTGTGGTCATAACGGTTATGACCGGGTGGTCATAACGGTTATGACCGGATAGTCATAACAGTGTGGTCATAATGGTTATGACCGGATAGTCATAATGGTTATGACCGCTGGTCTAATACAGAGGTCATACCATTTATGACCGGACGGTCATAACTGTTATGACCGATAGTGTAACACAGAGGTTATAACTGTTATGACCGCCTGGTCAATATCGTTGTGACCAAAATTATATGTGAAAATTTAACAGTTACAGGGGGTCACAACGAAAATTACCAGGCGGTCATTATGAAAATGACCGATCCTGTAAGAAGACCAACTGTTAAACAAATTCATTTTCATAATGAAATTTTTTTCCCCTTTGCAAACAAAGCGTTAAACGAAAACTTTTTAAACATTGAAACGAAAAAGTAATTTTTTTAACTTTGGATTTATTTGATTCCTTAACTTTGATTTCCCCTCAACCCTTCATCGGCCATCATTCTCTCGATCTATGACGCCGGTTTTTTAAACTATTCTAAGTTGTTTATAGATGCCTTTCGTGGTGGTTTCGGATGGTTTCCGAGCGGTTCCGGCCGATTGCAACTATTTCTCTCTCTAGATTTCATTTTCTCTCTCTAAAATACTGTAGATGGTGGTTTTCTGGGCCATGCGAGGGAGATGAGGATAAACCTGTAATTTGACATGTATTTAATGTAGTTGGGCCCCACATATCATGGGTTTTGATGATGTGGCGGTGCCAAAAGTGAATGGATGAAAAAGTGATGCTGATTTTAATATTATTTTCCCCACAGGTGCTGTTGATGACCCGATCATCTCCGACTACCGGCCATCCTTCTCGGCTCGGATCGCCGCCGTGCTGGGAACACATTTTGTCGAGACGGTAACTTATGGAATCAGGTGCCTGGGTGGCCACTACTCGGGGTACTCGGGAGTGGTCGGCTAGAATTATGCCAGCTCCGGTCTCCAGGTCAAGCCCCGGGTGGCTGTCCATGATCTGACATTGATCGTACACCTCACCGGTTGCAGACGTCGCCCCACCAGCCCCCATCACGCGTCAAATCGCCTGCAGCCAACCACTCTGACAAGCACTGTTGCCCCTTTGCCGGTGACGCCCTCACTGCATAAAGCCTAGGGCCACATGGCACCCATCCATTGGGCTAGTAGCCCCTCAGGCCTACATATCCACCGGGTACCCTAGGCGGCTGACCCAGCCGGGTCGCCCCGAGCACCCAGGCCCGCTAAGAACTGTGACGCCCCGACTTCCCAAGCCAGGTCGACACCATACATACTTGTTCTTTACTTGAAAATTTGAGATAAATTTTTTTTTTTTTAAACATATACACATAAGTTATCTTATAAAGAAAAGCTTGTTATATAACGGACTATACTGATAGTAACTTTTTGTGTCTTTAAACTACTTACAAATAACAAAACATAATTTATTTTTGAAATATTAACATACTACTGAAAATCAAATGCGGAAAATTTATGCGTAGTGGTATCCCACACCGCCCTTCACCCGCCGCATCGTCCGCATAGCCCACCAATTAAATTGCAGGCTTCTTACCTACAGTATGAAATATAAAGGTGAGCTTTCGCCCAGCAAGTTCAAACATAATCTCACAAAAATATTTCAAGCATATTTAAAACAGAAACATGCCAATCGTCACGAAACTCATGCATGAACCATTTATGATTGATTGAATGTCTTATGTTTCATTATAGACTCAATCTTTATTATCTTGTCTCAACATGTGGGCCCATAGTGTCCGTACCAAAAGCGCGCAGCCTCCAGACAAAGCTAGGGTTTGCAAGGCCCTAACAGTTCTGGGAATTATAACTTGACCCTTCTCGATCACGGAAGGTAAATATCACAACTGAAACATGTAGCCTCCACGATCACGGGAGGTTGGTACAACACCTTACTTGTTTCATCTTACCATGTGGTTTAACATTAGTGAACATGTCTCATGATGTCACTATGTCATATCATACTCAACATTTGCCATAGCATAGCTTTCTTGAAAACATGGCATTTCTAAAACCATGGCATTTTTGAAAACATAACATTTCTGAAATCATGGCATTTTGTAAACATAGCATTTCTGAAAACATGGTATTTCTGAAAACATGGTATTTCTGAAAACATGGTATTTCTGAAACCATGACATTTTTGTAAACATGGCATAACATGTCATAACATAACTTAGCACATCATAGCCGTAGCATAGCATCACACAACATGGCATCTCATATCATAGCACAACATAGCATATATACTTGAAAATATAGTATACTTGAAAATAGTCTTTACTATTTTCATACTGTAGGTGAGGTTTGATACTTGCCTGTTATGCTATTTCCTGTTGATCCAACTTAGGTGGCAACTGCAGGTTCCTTCCTGCTATTAAAAAGAACATAGGATAAGAATCCTATAAAAATGCTGGTAACCTTTCCAACATTTTAGTTATATGTCCCCCATACAAGCCTTGATTATTTACTAGGTTACTAATTGTAACCCTAGAGTTTGTGGTCAACCATACTTGATTCATCGCTTGTTATTATAGAGCCTAAGCCTAGTAACTCGGGTATGCTACCTGGTTACTATCCGTCAACTTCTCGTTACTAAACTTTGGTTTTTAAAATCCAATTTGGAAAATTTGACTAAAAATCTTTTGTTTAACTTTAAAATTCGTGGTTTTCAAAGTAGGACTTTATAAAAATCATTAAAGGTTGAAAACTACCTTTAGAACAGTTTTCACCGTCAAAACAGTGGTGTTGGTGCAAAAATATAGTTTCTCTGCATGTTTTTAGAAAATCCTGTGCAGGAATTCTTACTCTATGCACAGTTTTTATAGTTCAGGTTGTATTTAAAAATCCAGATTGAATTTGAAAAACTTGTCTTCATGAAAGTTCTTTCTCTCGAAAAATTATAAAACTTTCATGTTTTAATAAAAACCCAGTTCTGCTTGGATTCTTGTCAGTTTTAATTTGAAACTTACTGGACGTGTAGACTAGGTCTGGGCCGATCAGCCTCGGATTTTCGTAAAAACGGAGGCCATTGGAGCCTCATTTTTCAAATCCGTCCGCGTTGCCCCCTAGGAAAAACTGTTCCGAGAAACTTTCGTGTTTTGAGTTTTGCCTAATTAGGCCTCTAAAGGCCTCAAAATCGGCTTGCCGTAAAACTGGTCAGGATCCACCCGAACCTGGCAGTTTTTCGGTTTAGAGTTCGTTCACGTCCTAATCGCGTAATCTAACTCAACCAGCCACCGCGGGAGCCTAGAATCACACATGCAGCGCTTTTCTAATGTTCCAACCCATCATTACATAAATATTTATCAACAATCATTACATCAAACATTTAGCATGCATAACTTAGTAAATAGAACCACCTAAACCCTAACTTGAATCAAGCACCAACCAAAATTCTAAACTAGGCATAAAAAGTAAATTGAACTTATGCTCTTACATCCAATGGCTTGAATACACTTAAATTCCTCAATTTGAATGCTCAATTTAAAGCTTAGAGTTGGGAGGATTACCTCTAGGGTTTGGTCACAAAAATTTTCCTCCAAAGACACTACCCAAGGCCGGTTTTGTTGCACCAATTGGCACCAAATTTGGCTGATTCTTGGTGGCTGCTTGCACCTAAACTAAGCACTCCTAAATCCAAATTTTCTCACTCACTCAACCCCCCTTGGCAGCCGGCTGTTGGTCCCCAAAGTTGGGCACAAAACTGTCAAAATTTTTGGCTTGAACTTACTAGGAGGAACCGAAGACTACACACATCAAAACCCCTAAGTTTCTCAATTTTTTTCTTCACTCAATCACCCACTTGAGATTGCAGATTTTTGGAGAGGAAAAATGGGCAGAATTTGGCTGCTTTTTCTGAATTTATTGGACCAAAAACCGACCCCCCATGGCAGCCTATTTATAGGTGGGATTTTGGACTTTTTTGCAAAACTTTTTGGTTCACCTTTTGCTCATAAATCCTTGGAATAAAATTAATTGCACAATTGGAAGCTTAGGTGGCCGGCCAACCCTTGGAGAACAAGTAAATATTACTTTCCAATTTTTTTTTTAATCCAAAATGATGTCATAATTAAGGATAAGGTGATGTCATTCACCTTAGACCTTGTTTGGCTATTCTCATCATTAAGCAGTCCATTTTTGAGCTACACAGATATTTCCAATACTGTGTTCACTAATACACAGTACAATTCAGTACGGTTATACTGAACTGCAGTCCAAAATTTATCTGTGTATAGTTGGACTGTATAAAAATTTCTCTTTTTATTTAAAGTCCTTTGGCCCTTAATATCCTATTTTAGGTGCTTGATTTTTCTATGGTGGTTTTAAATCTTAATTATACTATCTTGTCTGTAAAGACGGTTTTCACAGTATTTTTCCCATACTGCTTATCATATCACAGTACCGTCTTACTCTGGTCAACCTTTGACTTTTTTTTTTATCAAACTTTGACCATCATGAATTCATAAAATTCCGTCATGCCTTTTTCCTTAAAAGGCATATTATGGAGTCTCGTAATTAATTTACCGAGAACTCAACCATGTACTGATAAAATTATGAACTTTGTATTGGTATTCATAATTTTCATAAAATTGCACATAAATACATAGTACAAAACTTTAGATTTCTTATATACAAGAAAATCATAAGTTCGTGAAAATTTTTGGATATTACAATCTACCCTCCTTAAAGAATTTTCGTCCTCGAAAATCAGAACAATTTGGGGTAGCTTTTCTTCATATCCTCCTCACGTTCCCATGTTGCTTCCTCTATCTCATGATTTCGCCATAGGACCTTAACCAAAGGTATAACCTTGTTCCTTAGCACCTTTTCTTCTCGTGCTAAGATTTGAACCGGCTTCTCCTCATACGTCATATCCTCATGAACCTCAATTGGTTCGTGGTCCAATACATGGGATGGATCCGAGATGTACTTCTTTAGCATCGACACATGAAATACGTTGTGTACATATGCTAATTCTTGGGGCAAAGCCAACTTATAGGCCACATTACCAACTCTATCCAGTATTTCGAATGGCCCTATGTATCTTGGACTCAATTTTCCCTTCTTTCCGAATCTCATAACTCCTTTGAATGGAGCAACTTTGAGGAAAACCAAGTCTCCTTCTTGGAATTCTAGAGGTCTTCTGCGTTTGTCAGCATAGCTCTTTTGTCGACTAAATGCAGTTTCCATCCGTCGGCGTATAAGTTTCACGGCCTCCGTGGTCCTTCGAATAAAATCCGTTGACACAAGTTCCTTCTCTCTTGTCTCGTACCAGTGGACTGGAGATCTACACCTTCTCCCGTACAGGGCTTCATAAGGAGCCATTCCAATCGAAGCTTGAAAACTGTTGTTGTATGAGAACTCAATTAAAGGAAGCTTCTTATCCCAAGTCCCTTTGAAATCCATCACGCACGCTCGCAACATGTCTTCTAGGGTCTGAATGGTCCTCTCTGATTGTCCATCCGTTTGAGGGTGAAAAGCCGTACTAAAAGTAAGCTTTGTACCCATGGCTTGATGTACACTCCTCCAAAACTTAGAAGTGAAACGTCCATCACGATCCGAGATAATCGATTTCGGAATCCCATGATAACGAACGATCTGCGCGACGTATAATTCCGCTAGCTGCTCTACTGAAAAGCTAAGCTTGATGGCAATAAAGTGTGCAGACTTCGTCAAACGATCAACAACCACCCAAATAGCGTCGTTGCCACTAGGAGTTCGGGGTAGACCAACTACAAAATCCATGGTCACTTGGTCCCATTTCCATTCTGGAATGGAAATTTTCTGCAATTCTCCCCCTGGACGTTGGTGTTCTGCCTTGACCCTTTGACACGTAAGGCATTTACTGACGAAGGTTGCAACATCATTCTTCATTTTGGGCCACCAAAAGCTTTCCTTCAAGTCTTGATACATCTTTGTGGCTCCAGGATGAACGGAATATGGAGTCTCATGTGTCTCTTTCATGATTTGCTCCTTCAACTCGTCCTCGTTAGGAATGCATAATCTATTTTTTCGATAGAGTATGCCCTCATCTGATATGTTGAAGTCTGACTCCTTTCCTTCTAAGACCTCATTCCTTGTTCTGAGCAGCGAGGTATCTCCTTCTTGTCGCTCCTTCATGCCATCTAAAATGGTAGGTTGGAAGGTTAGGGCTGCTAAACTTCCCGTGATAAGCTCTATTCCAGCTTCCACTAGCTCCTTTTGAAGAGGTTCGATCAACGACTGTATGGACATCAACGAAGAAGACGACTTCCGACTAAGGGCATCGGCTACTTTGTTAGCCTTCCCTGGATGGTAACGGATGTCGATGTCGTAATCCTTCACCAGTTCGAGCCATCTTCTTTGTCTCATGTTAAGCTCCTTCTGTGTGAAGATATACTTCAAACTCTGATGATCTGTGTAAATTTCACACTTAATACCGTAAAGGTAGTGTCTCCAGATTTTGAGCGCAAATACTACCGCCGCAAGTTCCAAATCATGCGTCGGATAGTTCTTCTCATGATCCTCAAGCTGTCGTGAAGCATAAGCGATCACCTTTCCATTCTGCATGAGAACGGCTCCTAATCCTATCTTGGAAGCATCACTGTATATCACAAAGCTTCCTTCCTCCACATTCGGAATTGTGAGGATCGGAGAGCGAGTCAGCCTATTTTTCAGCTCTTGGAAGTGCTCTTCACACTTTGCAGTCCATTCATACTTCTTTCCTTTCCGTGTAAGTGTGGTGAGCGGTGCTGCAATCTTAGCAAATCCTTCAACAAAACGTCGGTAGTAGCCTGCCAAGCCGAGGAAACTACGTACTTCGGTGACGTTTTTCGGAGCTGGCCATTCACTTACTGCTTCAATCTTAGCCGGATCCACAGATATGCCGTCCTTGGAGACCACATGTCCTAAGAAATGGACCTTCTCCAACCAGAATTCACACTTGGTGAATTTAGCATAAAGCTGGTTTTGCTTTAAAATCCGTAAAGCGATCCTTAAATGCTCCTCATGCTCCTCCTTTGATCTTGAATAAATTAAGATATCATCTATAAAGACGATAACAAACTTATCCAAGTAATCCTTGAATACTCGATTCATCAGGTCCATAAAGGCTGCTGGAGCATTTGTCAATCCGAATGGCATAACGAGGAACTCGTAATGTCCATATCGCGTACGGAAGGCTGTCTTGGGAACGTCTCCTCCCCTAATTCGAAGCTGATGATATCCGGATCGTAGGTCAATCTTCGAGAAAATTGAAGCTCCTCTCAGCTGATCAAACAAATCGTCGATCCGAGACAAGGGATACTTGGTCTTGATGGTTATCTTATTTAATTCCCGATAGTCAATGCACATCCTAAGAGTGCCGTCCTTCTTTTTAACGAACAAAACTGGAGCTCCCCATGGCGAGTAGCTTTGACGAATGAATCCTCGATCCAGAAGCTCTTGTAACTGAATCTGTAGTTCTTTAAGTTCGGCAGGCGCCATCCTGTAGGGTGCCTTGGATACTGGTGCCGATCCAGGAAGTAACTCAATCTCAAAAGAGATTTCTCGTTCTGGTGGCAATCCTGGCAATTCTTCGGGAAAAACCTCTATAAATTCTTTGACTATCGGTACTTCTTCTGGTCCGCTCTCAGTCTCTTGCGTCTTATCCACCACGTTGGCTAGAAATCTCATACATCCTTCTGCCAACAATTTTCTAGCCTTTAGCGCCGAAATAAACATCTTTGGCTGTTTTGAAGTAGATCCTCTGAAAGTAAACTTCTCGTCACCAGTTGGCTTGAACGTGACAGTACGTCGTGGACAGTCGATAACTGCGTTGTACTTCCCCAAGAAATCCATACCCAAGATGACATCATAGTCATATAGGTCAATGATGATCAAGTTGACATACATTTCCCTACCACATATAATTATTGGAACGTGACGTATCCAATAATCAGACAACAGAATCTCCCCGGAGGGTAATGCAGTCCTAAATGTTCTTCCGATTCTATCACTTGCTCTACCTAGTTTCTTAGCGAACCTAGGTGATGTAAATGAATGCGTAGCCCCAGAATCAATTAACACGTAGGCATCTTATTGAGCAAAAGGAAGCTGACCTGTCACCACGGTGGAAGGTCCAGCTTGAACATCCTCCTTTGTATAGGCGTAAATGCGTCCTTGAGGTTCCGGAGCTTCCAGCCTGCCTTGAGAGATTGCAGGTCCCTCGAGCTTCATCTGGGCAGCGTGAAGTTGAGATCCCTGTCCTCTCTGTTGATTCTGCGGACTCTGTGGATTGAGATTACAGCTTCTGGCATAGTGGCCTTCCTTGCCACATAGAAAACAGCGACCGTTTCCAGCACGGCAATCTCCCGGGTGCCTTCTCCCACATTTCGGACAAGTGGGATAACTGTTGCTATCAGGAGTATTCTTCTTCTGGGGAAAATTTTGTTGATTCCCCTGTCCTCCTGCATTCCACTTCCTTTTCTGTTGATTGTTGCTGTACTGCTTGTTGTTACTGCTTTGACCAAAAGGACCTCCTTGACCTCTTTGCTGGGGAGTCTGATTTGGTCTTGCCTGATTCTGCTTGGCCTGGTTCTGCTTAGCTTGGGCCTTTTCTTCCCTCTTCTCCTGGAAAAACTTAGCCCGTTGCTCCTTGTTCTGCCCTACCCAGTATTCAGCTCGAATTGCCCTGCTGACACATTCAGCAACAGTGAGTGGTGGATGGGGGCCACTGCTGATTACCACTGCTAAGTCCGGGCGAAACATCCTCATCATTCTTCTAACTTTGTCCCTTTCGGAACTGATGAGGTGAGGGCAGAGACGTGCTAACTGCTCAAACTTTTTGACGGCTTCGGCTACCGACAAGTTTCCTTGGCGGAACTTATCAAACTCGTCTTGTTGAGCCTCCATGACCTCAGTGTTGAAATACTTCTCCTTAAACTCCTCCACAAAGTCCTCCCAAGTCATCTCAGTAACATCTCGCTGGAGCTGGACTGTTTCCCACCAGAGGCGAGCATCTTTTCTTAGCATAAAGGATGCACATAGGACTTTCTCCTGGTCGTTGAGTCTGAGGAAATTTAGGGCAACCTGGAGGTCAATCAACCAGTTGTCTGCCTCAATTGGGTTTGTGGACCCCTCAAATTCCGGTGCCTTCATGCGTCGAAATCTGTCATATAGTTCTTCCGGAGTTCGAACAAGAGGTGCTGGTGGAACAGCTACAGGTACAACAGGTACTTCGGGGGCTATGGGGTTCTCTGGGATCACCGGGTCAGCATCAGGAATTTCCGGTGCAGCAGGCTGATTCACAGGTGCTGGTGGTACCTCGGCATCAGGAGGTCCCTGATTCTGCTGAGCTAACTGAGCTCTAAGCCCCCCTATCTCTTGCTGTTGGGCTAGCATCATTTGTCTTAATTCATTTAGCTGAGCCGCAAGATCAACGTCTTGGATCGGTGCTCTTCTATGCTTTGGTGGCATGGCTCTATACGGAAAATAAGGAAATAAACTTAGCTTCTTTTATTATAAAATTAATAAAATCATCTCTTTTATATAGAACCATAATCTTCTTTCCATATAAAAGCATAACATGAACATATCTGAATTTATCATGATCTTGTTCATATCTCCTTCACAACAGGAGTACATAACCATAATATTTGGGAAGATATAAAACTTTCCCATCATTTCCGTATGTCACCTGGTTGCCAGCACCAAGCTAAGGCACCACCCAACGTTATCCCCGTGTCCAACATTTTCCAGTATGGCCGTTGAAAGAAGATACTTACTACACACATAAGATCTTAACTAATTCTAATAGTAAGAAACATAACTTACTTGGGCCGTAGCGGAAACGATGTGAGGGGATGTGAAGTAGGCTGGCAGGATACCGCTCTGATACCAAACCTTACCTACCGACAATACCTGATACGAGACTGTGGAAAGACGGTGCTGCGGACTGTGAAATGTGGGATGGACACCACCACGGATTTCCATAAAAGGTGTTTGAAAGGAAAATGTGTTTACATTATGTTTTAAGTATGTATGGCAAGGTTTCAGTATGTATGGCAACGAGTTGCCTCGTGTTGTACTGATACGCATTAGGTCGGGTTGGTCCACGATTTACGTTTATGTATGATAGCTTTCCCATTAGGTGAAAGCTCAGTACTCGAGTGAGTACATACGAAGAAGATATGTTCTTATATATAAGTTTAAGTTTATGTTTAAGCCTAAGTTGAAGGCTTCATGTTTCATGTAAGTAACGTATTTAAGTCACGATTTTAAAATGAAGTTAAAGCTTTTAAGTTTTAAAGGAGTAAAAAAAAAAAAAATTTACTCTAAAAATTGGGTAAGTTTAAGTTAAGTATAGTCACGACCGTCATTCGCGTGGTCGGTCCTACGTGGGTGGTCGGGGCGTGACAGGTTTGGATACCCTAGATTTTTCACGAGTCACCTAATACCTAGATTTTTCATGTCACTAATTTCTTCTTAAGAAATTAGATTCTATGCCATGAAGGTATTTATGAAAAAGTTCAAGTAAGAGCTTTTGTTTGATTATGTGAATTCTTTTGGGTCAGTAAGACTCAAAATAGGTTTTTAAGGTTAGAAAACGCTCTTTCAAGTCAAAAAGGACGAAAAAGGACGTAATTTCAAAAAAGTCAAAGTTTGACTGAAAAAGTCAAATTTGATCAAGAAAGTCAAAGTTTGACCAAGAGTGGTCAACGGATTGACTTGGCAGTATTGTATGATGCAGTACGAGAAAATACTGTAAAATATGTCAGTATGGGCGAGATAGCTCAAATAGGCTTTAAAACCATCCTAGAAAATCAAGCACACCTAGTTAAGGTCAAGGGCAAAAGGACGTGAAAATATGGAAAACTTGGTCACCAAGTAACCCATTGGGGCCGGTCACATGCAGGGGCAAAAATGTCAAAATTTTCACTTTTGGGGCAAAAGTGTAAATTTTGGAAAATTGATGATGTAAGCACATGATGTCATCAAGATGATGTCATCATGATGAGATAAGCTTGGCTTGTTCACCAAGAAAGCAACCGGCCACCTAGGGGGCATTTTTATAAGAATTTTGCCTTTTGGGGCAAAAGTGTAATTTTTAGAAATTAGTGATGTAAGCATGATGTAAGCACATGATGTCATCAAGATGATGTCATCATGATGAGGTAAGCAAAACTTGGGCTCCAAGGCAGCCAATGACCGGCCAACACCTAGAGCTAGAGGGCATAAATGCAAGAATTTAAACTTTTGGGGCCAAAGTGTAAATTTTGAAAATTGGGTGATGTAAGCATGTGATGTCACTAAGATGAGGTCATCTTGCCTTGCTCTCCAAGTGACAGCCGGCCATCTTGACACCTAGCATGCCAATTGCATGATTTTCTCAAAATTTAGGGGCTAAAATGCAATTTTTGGAAAGTTTGCATTTGCCTATAAATAGGGGTGGCATTTAATCATTTAAATCAGAAAATTTGGCCAAACTCTTGCCATTTTTCTGCAGAAAAATCCGAGAGAGAGAGGAGGAGAGAAACCAAGAGAGAACCAAGAGGAAAAAATTGGAAAAAGCCAAGGGAGGCTAGTTAGTGTGCATGTTCGGTTTCAAGCTAGAAACCAAGGGCAAATCTGGAAATTTTGGACCCAATTTCTGGGCAGTGGCCGTGCAGGGGTGAGGAAGAAAGGGGTGAAAAATTTTGGTGCCATTTGGAGAGCTAGAGCAGAGTGTTTGGAGAGCCAAAAGGGAGGGAGATTTCGGTTTGCATACCCTAACCCATCCCTAGGGTTAGCTAAGGTAAAACTCCCTCAAACCCTAACATTTTTCCATGCAAGTTAGATGGGATATTTATGTGTATGTTTGTATGTGCATGGCTGAAAATCGGAACCCCATTTGGAGGGAAAATCCGGACTTGTTGGCAGCCAAAAGGGAGGAGTAAGGAAGTTTGGAATCCAAGCTAGTAAACCAACTTCCAAACCCTAGAGGTAAACCCTAAAACCATAAGCTTTTGGTTTGAGATTTAATGTGGAAATTTAAGTGTATTTCCAAGTCCAATATGTAAGAGCATAAGCTCAAAGTTTTATGGTTAATGCCCTAGACTAGGTGTGGTGCTTGATTAGGGTGTTGCTTAAGGGTGGTTGCTTATGGTTTTGTTTATGCTTGTGTGCATTATATTTGTGCTTGTTGCATGCTAGGATTTGCATGGCTTTATGGTTGGTATGTTCCCTATTAGTGTGCAGCCGGTTGTGGCTTGTGTGCATGGTTATTAGAGCTAGTCATGGTTTGGCTTGAATGCATGTATGAAATGTGATGCAACTCTAGTTCATGCAACCCTAGGTTTGTGCAAATTTGGGTTGGGTTGCATGGCTGCGTTAGAATCACGTGTTGATTCATATGGGACGTTAGTTAACGCTGCATGTTGGTTACTTAGGCTCCCGCGTGATCGGTTGAGTTAGTTCCGCGAAGTAGGACGCGTAAAACCGAGTAAGCACAAAAACTGGCAGCTTCGGATCAAATCTGCCCAGTTTTTGGAAAAGTGAAATATAAGGCCTTTAGAGGCCGAATTGGGAAAAACGTAAAACATAAAAGTTGTTCGGAAGAGGTTTTCCTAGGGGACAGCGTGAACCGTTTTCCAAAATGAGACCCCAATGGCCTCCGTTTACCCCAAAACCCGTGGCTGATCCCCAGACCCAGTTTTCACTCAGTTTTTCGGGGTCAGCCAGTTTCAAACAAAAACTGGGACGAATCTAGGCCGAATTGGAATTTTTATTAAACACGAAAGTTTTAGCATTTTTCGAGAGCTACAACTTTCATGAAGAAAACTTTTTCAGATTACGAACTGATTTTTAAACTGAGATTGTTTTTCGAAGGGTGCGCAGGGAATCCGAAAATTCCTGCACCATTAGCTTTATAAATGTTTCTAGAAAACTGTTTTTCTACTACAAACTATTGTTTTGATTATGGAAAACTGTTCCAAGGGCAGTTTTCAACCTCAAATGATTTTATGAAGCACTAATCCAAGAGTTTGGATTTTTACGATTTAAGTAAAGGATTTTTAAAAGTTAAGAAAGAAGTTTTGGGATTAATTTCCCTAAATTTTCCAAGTAAGGAAAATGAATTTTTCAAGCTAGAGTATAGCAAGCGATTAGTTTACGAAAGGTAACCGGGAGTTATACCCGAGTTACTGGGTCAAGCCCAAGGCCCAAAGGTTGACCCAACGAGGGTTGACCATAGTTGACCGAAGTTGACCATTGTTGACCATAGTTGACTTTGGTTGACTAACAAGTGGATTTTAGTTTGACCTTAAGGGTTACCCAATATAACCCTAAAGGATACCCGTTTGAGCTAAGATATTAGGTTAGGAAAGTAACCTAATGATTTGTGGATTAAGGATGAAGCCCAGGGTTGGAAGATGATCTAACCCTAATGGTATGTTATGTTATGGGCTTAGTACACAAGGTTATCCAATGTAACCAAGTAAGACGTTATGCACAAGGGACATACAACCAAGACCATGTAAGGTAAGCATGTTGGTTAGGTCACCAACATTTCATAAGTTTAAGTTAGACAATGTCTTTTATCGAGCAGGATAGAACCTGCAGCTGTACCGGAAAAGGAACAGCGTTAGTTGGGACAATAAATCAAGAGCATAGGACGGAAGGTAAGTACAACTCCGCCTACAGCATGAACACATGTTTGTTTACATATGATGTTTTTAAGAAATCATGAATAGTATTTTATGATTTATGATGTTATGAAGTAGTACGTTTATGTTAAGATGTGTTATGACATGATGATATGTTAAGTATGTCCATGTTTCATGTTCAGATGTAGTATGTTATGAAGTATGTTATGTTATGTATGATGTTACGTTAAGACGCAGTATGTCCATATTTCATGTTAAGTTATGAGATAGTATGTTATGATAAAGTATGTTATGTTTTATGTTTGATATCTTGGCATCATGAAGCATGCTCACTGATTATGAATCATATAGTAAGAATAAGTTCTTAAGATACGAGATAAGTTAAGTAAAGATTGTTGTGTTGTACTGGCTTGCCTTTGTGGTGGGTTCAAATGGTATATTCCATGGTTTGACTTGGATTGGATTGGCTGCCTTCACTACTCCATGTTAAACGTCTTGTTTCATGGTTTGAGTTGGATTGGATGGACCGCCTTCAACCACTCCATGGTTATGTACCATAGTACATGCGCACATGTTATAGAGTAAGATAATAAGGAACCATAATTGATTAATAAGAAATCATAACCTGTTCATGCATTTTGTGTTTCAGTTGCATGCGGATTGAATATTGTGCTTACTGGGCTTTTAGCTCATTACTTACGTTCATGCTGTAGGTAAGCTACCTACCGGCAATACCTGATACGAGACTGTGGAAAGACGGTGCTGCGGACTGTGAAATGTGGGATGGACACCACCACGGATTTCCATAAAAGGTGTTTGAAAGGAAAATGTGTTTACATTATGTTTTAAGTATGTATGGCAAGGTTTCAGTATGTATGGCAACGAGTTGCCTCGTGTTGTACTGATCCGCATTAGGTCGGGTTGGTCCACGATTTACGTTTATGTATGATAGCTTTCCCATTAGGTGAAAGCTCAGTACTCGAGTGAGTACATACGAAGAAGATATGTTCTTATATATAAGTTTAAGTTTATGTTTAAGCCTAAGTTTAAGGCTTCATGTTTTATGTAAGTAACGTGTTTAAGTCACGATTTTAAAATGAAGTTAAAGCTTTTAAGTTTTAAAGGAGTAAAAAAAAAAAAAAAAAAAAAATTTACTCTAAAAATTGGGTAAGTTTAAGTTAAGTAAGTATAGTCACGACCGTCATTCGCGTGGTCAGTCATACGTGGGTGGTCGGGGCGTGACAGGTTGGTATCAGAGCGAAGGTTTTCTTGCCATCCAATTTCACAGTTTTGCCGCCGGAGCCACAGTTTTGTAAGTTGTTTTCTTACTCTGTCTTATGTGTAGTCATAAGATTAGTACAAAGACATGTACCTGGTGTTAAACCCAGATTAGATTTTCAGGATCAAAAAGGGCAGTGAAGCTTCGTTAGCATTTCAAGGAATAGAGGAGGAGCTCCGACTCCGCACCCTCGACAGGACCCAAGAAGTGGTTTCACTTAATGGGGATTCTTCTCCGGTTATGTGCTGCAAGGACATATTTCTAGGCTATGTTACGTTGCCAGCCAACGACAAGACGAGGAGGCTCGAGTATGGGGCCTTAGCATGGAGACTTGAGAGGAGGCTCCTAAATGTTATTTTTATAACACTCAGGACCGCCTATGTTCGGTAGTGTCACGATTCCATGATATACCAGGATGCGTATACGAGACGATATCTCAATTATGTTGCAGCTTGGCGCAAATAACTCTATGGGTTATTACGGCTAGTGGATCAGAGTTGCGCAGCAAAAGCATGGTGGATACGCTACGTTTACGATATGATATGAAGAGATTGCTAGAAATCTCTAGTAGGATAAGTTGACAAGTTACGATATGATAAGTTAAGTTATGAAAGTAAGAATGGGCATTAGAATTAGAAACGAGAAGTTGGTTTGTCGCAGATACGACCGAACCAAATTTTTCGTAAGAGCCTAATCTTGCAGCTATAGTGTCTAAGTTGCAAAGATACTTGCTAGATTATCAACAAGAGATAGGATCGATGCTATAAAAGCTAAAGTTTCATATTTATGGAAATTATGCCCTAGTAAGGGAAATTATGTGATATTGGGAAGTTTAGACATTCCTAAGAATTATGACTATGAAAGACAAGTTTGAAGCAAAGAGAAAAGCTTCTACTATCCAAGAAGTAGTTGGATATTTTAAGTGTACATTTGAATGCATCACTCGAACGATATTATGCTTTTCCAAGATTGGCTTTAAAAGAATTCAAAGAAAATATTTTTATAAAAGATCTTATGTTTAATAGAACCCCCTCATTTTATGTAAGACGGCCAAATCCTTGAGGAAGAAATTCCAAGATGGGGGTTGTCATTAAAAGTAAAGGTTCCAAGTTAGGAGCCATAGGCCAAATCCTTGAGGAAGTAAATTCCAAGATGGGGGCCATGGGCCGAATCCTTGAGGGATGAGTTTCGAGAAAGGGACGAATTCCAAGATAGGGGCCATTATGATAAGCAAAGGGTTCTAATAGCATAGGATCAAGTTTCAAGAAAGAAACTATGTTCAAGAACGAGTTTTGAGTACAGAATACGATATGTTTTCCAAGTAAGGAAGAAATATGTATTTTCCAAGCATGGAAAAAAAAAAAAATTTTATGATAAGCTTTTCAAGTATGAAAAAGTTACATGAAATATGTTTTCAAAATATGACAAGTTATATATGATATACTTGCTCAACTTTTTACGTAAATGATTCTTGTGATGCAATAGGAAAGAAAAGTATGTAAGTATGTAAGTATGCAGTATGATCAGTATGACAAGTAAGAAAGGAAAGTATGTATGTTAGCATGAAGTATGTATGATAAGTATGCAAGTATGATGATAAGTATGTAAGTATGATGATAAGATAAGAAAGTATGATGAAAGTAAGCATGAAAGTACGAAAGTAAGAGGATATGAAGTATGAATTATGAGGCTATAGATGTAAAATTATGGTTCTGTATAAGAAATATGATCCCATTAAAGTGTTAAAATGGGAACATGAACGAACCATTATGAACCTATGGTGGATTTTTGAGAAAAGTCACCTAGATACATCCGAATTTTCGAGGACGAAAATTTTTAAGGAGGGTAGATTGTAATACCTAGATTTTTCATGTCACTAATTTCTTCTTAAGAAATTAGATTCTATGCCATGAAGGTATTTATGAAAAAGTTCAAGTAAGAGCTTTTGTTTGATTATGTGAATTCTTTTGGGTCAGTAAGACTCAAAATAGGTTTTTAAGGTTAGAAAACGCTCTTTCAAGTCAAAAAGGACGAAAAAGGACGTAATTTCAAAAAAGTCAAAGTTTGACTGAAAAAGTCAAATTTGATCAAGAAAGTCAAAGTTTGACCAAGAGTGGTCAACGGATTGACTTGGCAGTATTGTATGATGCAGTACGAGAAAATACTGTAAAATATGTCAGTATGGGCGAGATAGCTCAAATAGGCTTTAAAACCATCCTAGAAAATCAAGCACACCTAGTTAAGGTCAAGGGCAAAAGGACGTGAAAATATGGAAAACTTGGTCACCAAGTAACCCATTGGGGCCGGTCACATGCAGGGGCAAAAATGTCAAAATTTTCACTTTTGGGGCAAAAGTGTAAATTTTGGAAAATTGATGATGTAAGCACATGATGTCATCAAGATGATGTCATCATGATGAGATAAGCTTGGCTTGTTCACCAAGAAAGCAACCGGCCACCTAGGGGGCATTTTTGAAAGAATTTTGCCTTTTGGGGCAAAAGTGTAATTTTTAGAAATTAGTGATGTAAGCATGATGTAAGCACATGATGTCATCAAGAGGATGTCATCATGATGAGGTAAGCAAAACTTGGGCTCCAAGGCAGCCAATGACCGGCCAACACCTAGAGCTAGAGGGCATAAATGCAAGAATTTAAACTTTTGGGGCCAAAGTGTAAATTTTGAAAATTGGGTGATGTAAGCATGTGATGTCACTAAGATGAGGTCATCTTGCCTTGCTCTCCAAGTGACAGCCGGCCATCTTGACACCTAGCATGCCAATTGCATGATTTTCTCAAAATTTAGGGGCTAAAATGCAATTTTTGGAAAGTTTGCATTTGCCTATAAATAGGGGTGGCATTTAATCATTTAAATCAGAAAATTTGGCCAAACTCTTGCCATTTTTCTGCAGAAAAATCCGAGAGAGAGAGGAGGAGAGAAACCGAGAGAGAACCAAGAGGAAAAAATTGGAAAAAGCCAAGGGAGGCTAGTTAGTGTGCATGTTCGGTTTCAAGCTAGAAACCAAGGGCAAATCTGGAAATTTTGGACCCAATTTCTGGGCAGTGGCCGTGCAGGGGTGAGGAAGAAAGGGGTGAAAAATTTTGGTGCCATTTGGAGAGCTAGAGCAGAGTGTTTGGAGAGCCAAAAGGGAGGGAGATTTCGGTTTGCATACCCTAACCCATCCCTAGGGTTAGCTAAGGTAAAACTCCCTCAAACCCTAACATTTTTCCATGCAAGTTAGATGGGATATTTATGTGTATGTTTGTATGTGCATGGCTGAAAATTGGAACCCCATTTGGAGGGAAAATCCGGACTTGTTGGCAGCCAAAAGGGAGGAGTAAGGAAGTTTGGAATCCAAGCTAGTAAACCAACTTCCAAACCCTAGAGGTAAACCCTAAAACCATAAGCTTTTGGTTTGAGATTTAATGTGGAAATTTAAGTGTATTTCCAAGTCCAATATGTAAGAGCATAAGCTCAAAGTTTTATGGTTAATGCCCTAGACTAGGTGTGGTGCTTGATTAGGGTGTTGCTTAAGGGTGGTTGCTTATGGTTTTGTTTATGCTTGTGTGCATTATATTTGTGCTTGTTGCATGCTAGGATTGCATGGCTTTATGGTTGGTATGTTCCCTATTAGTGTGCAGCCGGTTGTGGCTTGTGTGCATGGTTATTAGAGCTAGCCATGGTTCGGCTCGAATGTATGTATGAGATGTGATGCAACTCTAGTTCATGCAACCCTAGGTTTGTGTAGATTTGGTTTGGGTTGCATGGCTGCGTTAGAATCACGTGTTGATTCATGTGGGACGTTAGTTAACGCTGCATGTTGGTTACTTAGGCTCCCGCGTGATCGGTTGAGTTAGTTCCGCGAAGTAGGACGCGTAAAACCGAGTAAGCACAAAAACTGGCAGATTCGGATCAAATCTGCCCAGTTTTTTGGAAAAGTGAAATATAAGGCCTTTAGAGGCCGAATTGGGAAAAACGTAAAACATAAAAGTTGTTCGGAAGAGGTTTTCCTAGGGGACAATGCGAACCTTTTCCCAAAATGAGACCCCAATGGCCTCCGTTTACCCCAAAACCCGTGGCTGATCCCCAGACCCAGTTTTCACTCAGTTTTTCGGGGTCAGCCAGTTTCAAACAAAAACTGGGACGAATCTAGGCCGAATTGGAATTTTTGTAAAACACGAAAGTTTTAGCATTTTTCGAGAGCTACAACTTTCGTGAAGAAAACTTTTTCAGATTACGAACTGATTTTTAAACTGAGATCATTTTTTGAAGGGTGCGCAGGGAATCCGAAAATTCCTGCACCACTAGCTTTACAAATGTTTCTGGAAAACTGTTTTTCTACTACAAACTATTGTTTTGATTATGGAAAACTGTTCCAAGGGCAGTTTTCAACCTCAAATGATTTTATGAAGCACTAATCCAAGAGTTTGGATTTTTACGATTTAAGTAAAGGATTTTTAAAAGTTAAGAAAGAAGTTTTGGGATTAATTTCCCTAAATTTTCCAAGTAAGGAAAATGAATTTTTCAAGCTAGAGTATAGCAAGCGATTAGTTTACGAAAGGTAACCGGGAGTTATACCCGAGTTACTGGGTCAAGCCCAAGGCCCAAAGGTTGACCCAACGAGGGTTGACTATAGTTGACCGAAGTTGACCATTGTTGACCATAGTTGACTTTGGTTGACTAACAAGTGGATTTTAGTTGATCTTAAGGGTTACTCAATATAACCCTAAAAGATACCCGTTTGAGCTAAGATATTGGGTTAGGAGAGTAACCTAATGATTTGTGGATTAAGATGAAGCCCAGGGTTGGAAGATGATCTAACCCTAATGGTATGTTATGTTATGGGCTTAGTACACAAGGTTATCCAATGTAACCAAGTAAGACGTTATGCACAAGGGACATACAACCAAGACCATGTAAGGTAAGCATGTTGGTTAGGTCACCAACATTTCACGAGTTTAAGTTACACAATGTCCTTTATCGAGCAGGATAGAACCTGCAGCTGTACCGGAAAAGGAACAGCATTAGTTGGGACAATAAATCAAGAGCGTAGGACGGAAGGTAAGTACAACTCCGCCTACAGCATGAACACATGTTTGTTTGCATATGATGTTTTTAAGAAATCATGAATAGCATTTCATGATTTATGATGTTATGAAGTAGTACGTTATGACATGATGATATGTTAAGTATGTCCATGTTTCATGTTAAGATGTAGTATGTTATGAAGTATGTTATGTTATGCATGATGTTACGTTAAGATGCAGTATGTTCATGTTTCATGTTAAGTTATGAGATAGTATGTTATGATAAAGTATGTTATGTTTTATGTTCGATATCTTGGCATCATAAAGCATGCTCACTAATAATGAATCATATGGTAAGAATAAGTTCTTAAGATACGAGATAAGTTAAGTAAAGATTGTTGTGTTGTACTGGCTTGCCTTTGTGGTGGGTTCAAATGGTATATTCCATGGTTTGACTTGGATTGGATTGGCTGCCTTCACTACTCCATGTTAAACGTCTTGTTTCATGGTTTGAGTTGGATTGGACGGACCGCCTTCAACCACTCCATGGTTATGTACCACAGTACATGCGCACATATTATAGAGTAAGATAATAAGGAACCATAATTGATTAATAAGAAATCATAACCTGTTCATGCATTTTGTGTTTCAGTTGCATGCGGATTGAATATTGTGCTTACTGGGCTTTTAGCTCATTACTTACGTTCATGCTGTAGGTAAGCTACCTACCGGCAATACCTGATACAAGACTGTGGAAAGACGGTGCTGCGGACTGTGAAATGTGGGATGGACACCACCACGGATTTCCATAAAAGGTGTTTGAAAGGAAAATGTGTTTACATTATGTTTTAAGTATGTATGGCAAGGTTTCAGTATGTATGGCAACGAGTTGCCTCGTGTTGTACTGATCCGCATTAGGTCGGGTTGGTCCACGATTTACGTTTATGTATGATAGCTTTCCCATTAGGTGAAAGCTCAGTACTCGAGTGAGTACATACGAAGAAGATATGTTCTTATATATAAGTTTAAGTTTATGTTTAAGCCTAAGTTGAAGGCTTCATGTTTCATGTAAGTAACGTATTTAAGTCACGATTTTAAAATGAAGTTAAAGCTTTTAAGTTTTAAAGGAGTAAAAAAAAAAAAAATTTACTCTAAAAATTGGGTAAGTTTAAGTTAAGTATAGTCACGACCGTCATTCGCGTGGTCGGTCCTACGTGGGTGGTCGGGGCGTGACAGGTTTGGTATCAGAGCGAAGGTTTTCTTGCCATCCAATTTCACAGTTTTGCCGCCGGAGCCACAGTTTTGTAAGTTGTTTTCTTACTCTGTCTTATGTGTAGTCATAAGATTAGTACAAAGACATGTACCTGGTGTTAAACCCATATTAGATTTTCAGGATCAAAAAGGGCAGTGAAGCTTCGTTAGCATTTCAAGGAATAGAGGAGGAGCTCCGACTCCGCACCCTCGACAGGACCCAAGAAGTGGTTTCACTTAATGGGGATTCTTCTCCGGTTATGTGCTGCAAGGACATATTTCTAGGCTATGTTACGTTGCCAGCCAACGACAAGACGAGGAGGCTCGAGTATGGGGCCTTAGCATGGAGACTTGAGAGGAGGCTCCTAAATGTTATTTTTATAACACTCAGGACCGCCTATGTTCGGTAGTGTCACGATTCCATGATATACCAGGATGCGTATACGAGACGATATCTCAATTATGTTGCAGCTTGGCGCAAATAACTCTATGGGTTATTACGGCTAGTGGATCAGAGTTGCGCAGCAAAAGCATGGTGGATACGCTACGTTTACGATATGATATGAAGAGATTGCTAGAAATTTCTAGTAGGATAAGTTGACAAGTTACGATATGATAAGTTAAGTTATGAAAGTAAGAATGGGCATTAGAATTAGAAACGAGAAGTTGGTTTGTCGCAGATACGACCGAACCAAATTTTTCGTAAGAGCCTAATCTTACAGCTATAGTGTCTAAGTTGCAAAGATACTTGCTAGATTATCAACAAGAGATAGGATCGATGCTATAAAAGCTAAAGTTTCATATTTATGGAAATTATGCCCTAGTAAGGGAAATTATGTGATATTGGGAAGTTTAGACATTCCTAAGAATTATGATTATGAAAGACAAGTTTGAAGCAAAGAGAAAAGCTTCTACTATCCAAGAAGTAGTTGGATATTTTAAGTGTACCTTTCAATGCATCACTCGAACGATATTATGCTTTTCCAAGATTGGCTTTAAAAGAATTCAAAGAAAATATTTTTATAAAAGATCTTATGTTTAATAGAACCCCCTCATTTTATGTAAGACGGCCAAATCCTTGAGGAAGAAATTCCAAGATGGGGGTTGTCATTAAAAGTAAAGGTTCCAAGTTAGGAGCCATAGGCCAAATCCTTGAGGAAGTAAATTCCAAGATGGGGGCCATGGGCCGAATCCTTGAGGGATGAGTTTCGAGAAAGGGACGAATTCCAAAATAGGGGCCATTATGATAAGCAAAGGGTTCTAATAGCATAGGATCAAGTTTCAAGAAAGAAACTATGTTCAAGAACGAGTTTTGAGTACAGAATACGATATGTTTTCCAAGTAAGGAAGAAATATGTATTTTCCAAGCATGGAAAAAAAAAAAAAAAAAAAAAAATTTATGATAAGCTTTTCAAGTATGAAAAAGTTACATGAAATATGTTTTCAAAATATGACAAGTTATATATGATATACTTGCTCAACTTTTTACGTAAATGATTCTTGTGATGCAATAGGAAAGGAAAGTATGTAAGTATGTAAGTATGCAGTATGATCAGTATGACAAGTAAGAAAGGAAAGTATGTATGTTAGCATGAAGTATGTATGATAAGTATGCAAGTATGATGATAAGTATGTAAGTATGATGATAAGATAAGAAAGTATGATGAAAGTAAGCATGAAAGTACGAAAGTAAGAGGATATGAAGTATGAATTATGAGGCTATAGATGAAAAATTATGGTTCTGTATAAGAGATATGATCCCATTAAAGTGTTAAAATGGGAACATGAACGAACCATTATGAACCTATGGTGGATTTTTGAGAAAAGTCACCTAGATACATCCGAATTTTCGAGGATGAAAATTTTTAAGGAGGGTAGATTGTAATACCTAGATTTTTCATGTCACTAATTTCTTCTTAAGAAATTAGATTCTATGTCATGAAGGTATTTATGAAAAAGTTCAAGTAAGAGCTTTTGTTTGATTATGTGAATTCTTTTGGGTCAGTAAGACTCAAAATAGGTTTTTATGGTTAGAAAACGCTCTTTCAAGTCGAAAAGGACGAAAAAGGACGTAATTTCGGAAAAAGTCAAAGTTTGACTGAAAAAGTCAAATTTGACCAAGAAAGTCAAATCTTGACCAAGAGTGGTCAATGGGTTGACTTGGCAGTATGGTATGATGCAGTATGAGAAAATACTGTAAAATATGTCAGTATGGGCGAGATAGCTCAAATAGGCTTTAAAACCACCCTAGAAAATCAAGCACACCTAGTTAAGGTCAAGGGCAAAAGGACGTGAAAATATGAAAAACTTGGTCACCAAGTAACCCATTGGGGCCGGTCACATGCAAGGGCAAAAATGTCAAAATTTTCACTTTTGGGGTAAAAGTGTAAATTTTGGAAAATTGATGATGTAAGCACATGATGTCATCAAGATGATGTCATCATGATGAGATAAGCTTGGCTTGTTCACCAAGAAAGCAACCGGCCACCTAGGGGGCATTTTTGAAAGAATTTTGCCTTTTGGGGCAAAAGTGTAATTTTTAGAAATTAGTGATGTAAGCATGATGTAAGCACATGATGTCATCAAGAGGATGTCATCATGATGAGGTAAGCAAAACTTGGGCTCCAAGGCAGCCAATGACCGGCCAACACCTAGAGCTAGAGGGCATAAATGCAAGAATTTAAACTTTTGGGGCCAAAGTGTAAATTTTGAAAATTGGGTGATGTAAGCATGTGATGTCACTAAGATGAGGTCATCTTGCCTTGCTCTCCAAGTGACAGCCGGCCATCTTGACACCTAGCATGCCAATTGCATGATTTTCTCAAAATTTAGGGGCTAAAATGCAATTTTTGGAAAGTTTGCATTTGCCTATAAATAGGGGTGGCATTTAATCATTTAAATCAGAAAATTTGGCCAAACTCTTGCCATTTTTCTGCAGAAAAATCCGAGAGAGAGAGGAGGAGAGAAACCGAGAGAGAACCAAGAGGAAAAAATTGGAAAAAGCCAAGGGAGGCTAGTTAGTGTGCATGTTCGGTTTCAAGCTAGAAACCAAGGGCAAATCTGGAAATTTTGGACCCAATTTCTGGGCAGTGGCCGTGCAGGGGTGAGGAAGAAAGGGGTGAAAAATTTTGGTGCCATTTGGAGAGCTAGAGCAGAGTGTTTGGAGAGCCAAAAGGGAGGGAGATTTCGGTTTGCATACCCTAACCCATCCCTAGGGTTAGCTAAGGTAAAACTCCCTCAAACCCTAACATTTTTCCATGCAAGTTAGATGGGATATTTATGTGTATGTTTGTATGTGCATGGCTGAAAATTGGAACCCCATTTGGAGGGAAAATCCGGACTTGTTGGCAGCCAAAAGGGAGGAGTAAGGAAGTTTGGAATCCAAGCTAGTAAACCAACTTCCAAACCCTAGAGGTAAACCCTAAAACCATAAGCTTTTGGTTTGAGATTTAATGTGGAAATTTAAGTGTATTTCCAAGTCCAATATGTAAGAGCATAAGCTCAAAGTTTTATGGTTAATGCCCTAGACTAGGTGTGGTGCTTGATTAGGGTGTTGCTTAAGGGTGGTTGCTTATGGTTTTGTTTATGCTTGTGTGCATTATATTTGTGCTTGTTGCATGCTAGGATTGCATGGCTTTATGGTTGGTATGTTCCCTATTAGTGTGCAGCCGGTTGTGGCTTGTGTGCATGGTTATTAGAGCTAGCCATGGTTCGGCTCGAATGTATGTATGAGATGTGATGCAACTCTAGTTCATGCAACCCTAGGTTTGTGTAGATTTGGTTTGGGTTGCATGGCTGCGTTAGAATCACGTGTTGATTCATGTGGGACGTTAGTTAACGCTGCATGTTGGTTACTTAGGCTCCCGCGTGATCGGTTGAGTTAGTTCCGCGAAGTAGGACGCGTAAAACCGAGTAAGCACAAAAACTGGCAGATTCGGATCAAATCTGCCCAGTTTTTTGGAAAAGTGAAATATAAGGCCTTTAGAGGCCGAATTGGGAAAAACGTAAAACATAAAAGTTGTTCGGAAGAGGTTTTCCTAGGGGACAATGCGAACCTTTTCCCAAAATGAGACCCCAATGGCCTCCGTTTACCCCAAAACCCGTGGCTGATCCCCAGACCCAGTTTTCACTCAGTTTTTCGGGGTCAGCCAGTTTCAAACAAAAACTGGGACGAATCTAGGCCGAATTGGAATTTTTGTAAAACACGAAAGTTTTAGCATTTTTCGAGAGCTACAACTTTCGTGAAGAAAACTTTTTCAGATTACGAACTGATTTTTAAAATGAGATCATTTTTTGAAGGGTGCGCAGGGAATCCGAAAATTCCTGCACCACTAGCTTTACAAATGTTTCTGGAAAACTGTTTTTCTACTACAAACTATTGTTTTGATTATGGAAAACTGTTCCAAGGGCAGTTTTCAACCTCAAATGATTTTATGAAGCACTAATCCAAGAGTTTGGATTTTTACGATTTAAGTAAAGGATTTTTAAAAGTTAAGAAAGAAGTTTTGGGATTAATTTCCCTAAATTTTCCAAGTAAGGAAAATGAATTTTTCAAGCTAGAGTATAGCAAGCGATTAGTTTACGAAAGGTAACCGGGAGTTATACCCGAGTTACTGGGTCAAGCCCAAGGCCCAAAGGTTGACCCAACGAGGGTTGACCATAGTTGACCGAAGTTGACCATTGTTGACCATAGTTGACTTTGGTTGACTAACAAGTGGATTTTAGTTGATCTTAAGGGTTACTCAATATAACCCTAAAAGATACCCGTTTGAGCTAAGATGTTGGGTTAGGAAAGTAACCTAATGATTTGTGGATTAAGATGAAGCCCAGGGTTGGAAGATGATCTAACCCTAATGGTATGTTATGTTATGGGCTTAGTACACAAGGTTATCCAATGTAACCAAGTAAGACGTTATGCACAAGGGACATACAACCAAGACCATGTAAGGTAAGCATGTTGGTTAGGTCACCAACATTTCACGAGTTTAAGTTAGACAATGTCTTTTTTCGAGCAGGATAGAACCTGCAGCTATACCGGAAAAGGAACAGCGTTAGTTGGGACAATAAATCAAGAGCATAGGACGGAAGGTAAGTACAACTCCGCCTACAGCATGAACACATGTTTGTTTGCATATGATGTTTTTAAGAAATCATGAATAGCATTTCATGATTTATGATGTTATGAAGTAGTACGTTATGACATGATGATATATTAAGTATGTCCATGTTTCATGTTAAGATGTAGTATGTTATGAAGTATGTTATGTTATGCATGATGTTACGTTAAGATGCAGTATGTTCATGTTTCATGTTAAGTTATGAGATAGTATGTTATGATAAAGTATGTTATGTTTTATGTTCGATATCTTGGCATCATAAAGCATGCTCACTAATAATGAATCATATGGTAAGAATAAGTTCTTAAGATACGAGATAAGTTAAGTAAAGATTGTTGTGTTGTACTGGCTTGCCTTTGTGGTGGGTTCAAATGGTATATTCCATGGTTTGACTTGGATTGGATTGGCTGCCTTCACTACTCCATGTTAAACATCTTGTTTCATGGTTTGAGTTGGATTGGACGGACCGCCTTCAACCACTCCATGGTTATGTACCACAGTACATGCGCACATATTATAGAGTAAGATAATAAGGAACCATAATTGATTAATAAGAAATCATAACCTGTTCATGCATTTTGTGTTTCAGTTGCATGCGGATTGAATATTGTGCTTACTGGGCTTTTAGCTCATTACTTACGTTCATGCTGTAGGTAAGCTACCTACCGGCAATACCTGATACAAGACTGTGGAAAGACGGTGCTGCGGACTGTGAAATGTGGGATGGACACCACCACGGATTTCCATAAAAGGTGTTTGAAAGGAAAATGTGTTTACATTATGTTTTAAGTATGTATGGCAAGGTTTCAGTATGTATGGCAACGAGTTGCCTCGTGTTGTACTGATCCGCATTAGGTCGGGTTGGTCCACGATTTACGTTTATGTATGATAGCTTTCCCATTAGGTGAAAGCTCAGTACTCGAGTGAGTACATACGAAGAAGATATGTTCTTATATATAAGTTTAAGTTTATGTTTAAGCCTAAGTTGAAGGCTTCATGTTTCATGTAAGTAACGTATTTAAGTCACGATTTTAAAATGAAGTTAAAGCTTTTAAGTTTTAAAGGAGTAAAAAAAAAAAAAATTTACTCTAAAAATTGGGTAAGTTTAAGTTAAGTATAGTCACGACCGTCATTCGCGTGGTCGGTCCTACGTGGGTGGTCGGGGCGTGACAGGTTCCACCCACGTAGGACCGACCACGCGAATGACGGTCGTGACTCTACTTAACTTAAACTTACCCAATTTTTAGAGTAATTTTTTTTTTTTTTTTTTTTTTTTTTACTCCTTTAAAACTTAAAAGCTTTAACTTCATTTTAAAATCGTGACTTAAACACGTTACTTACATGAAACATGAAGCCTTAAACTTAGGCTTAAACATAAACTTAAACTTATATATAAGAACATATCTTCTTCGTTTTTTTTTTTCTTTATTCTTTAAAGCTTTATTTTTAAGAAACTCAATCTTAAACTTGACTTATCCTCATGCATACTTATAGGTACTCACTCGAGTACTGAGCTTTCACCTAATGGGAAAGCTATCATACATAAACGTAAATCGTGGACCAACCCGACCTAATGCGGATCAGTACAACACGTGGCAACTCGTTGCCATACATACTGAAACATTGCCATACATACTTAAAACATAATGTAAACACATTTTCCTTTCAAACACCTTTTATGGAAATCCGTGGTGGTGTCCATCCCACATTTCACAGTCCGCAGCACCGTCTTTCCACAGTCTCGTATCAGGTATTGCCGGTAGGTAGCTTACCTACAGCATGAACGTAAGTAATGAGCTAAAAGCCCAGTAAGCACAATATTCAATCCGCATGCAACTGAAACACAAAATGCATGAACAGGTTATGATTTCTTATTATTCAATTATGGTTCCTTATTATCTTACTCTATAACATGTGCGCATGTACTGTGGTACATAACCATGGAGTGGTTGAAGGCGGTCCGTCCAATCCAACTCAAACCATGAAACAAGATGTTTAACATGGAGTAGTGAAGGCAGCCAATCCAATCCAAGTCAAACCATGGAATATACCATTTGAACCCACCACAAAGGCAAGCCAGTACAACACAACAATCTTTACTTAACTTATCTCGTATCTTAAGAACTTATTCTTACCATATGATTCATTATTAGTGAGCATGCTTTATGATGCCAAGATATCGAACATAAAACATAACATACTTTATCATAACATACTATCTCATAACTTAACATGAAACATGGACATACTGCATCTTAACGTAACATCATACATAACATAACATACTTCATAACATACTACATCTTAACATGAAACATGGACATACTTAATATATCATCATGTCATAACGTACTACTTCATAACATCATAAATCATGAAATGCTATTCATGATTTCTTAAAAACATCATATGCAAACAAACATGTGTTCATGCTGTAGGCGGAGTTGTACTTACCTTCCGTCCTATGCTCTTGATTTATTGTCCCAACTAACGCTGTTCCTTTTCCGGTATAGCTGCAGGTTCTATCCTGCTCGAAAAAAGACATTGTCTAACTTAAACTCGTGAAATGTTGGTGACCTAACCAACATGCTTACCTTACATGGTCTTGGTTGTATGTCCCTTGTGCATAACGTCTTACTTGGTTACATTGGATAACCTTGTGTACTAAGCCCATAACATAACATACCATTAGGGTTAGATCATCTTCCAACCCTGGGCTTCATCTTAATCCACAAATCATTAGGTTACTTTCCTAACCCAACATCTTAGCTCAAACGGGTATCTTTTAGGGTTATATTGAGTAACCCTTAAGATCAACTAAAATCCACTTGTTAGTCAACCAAAGTCAACTATGGTCAACAATGGTCAACTTCGGTCAACTATGGTCAACCCTCGTTGGGTCAACCTTTGGGCCTTGGGCTTGACCCAGTAACTCGGGTATAACTCCCGGTTACCTTTCGTAAACTAATCGCTTGCTATACTCTAGCTTGAAAAATTCATTTTCCTTACTTGGAAAATTTAGGGAAATTAATCCCAAAACTTCTTTCTTAACTTTTAAAAATCCTTTACTTAAATCGTAAAAATCCAAACTCTTGGATTAGTGCTTCATAAAATCATTTGAGGTTGAAAACTGCCCTTGGAACAGTTTTCCATAATCAAAACAATAGTTTGTAGTAGAAAAACAGTTTTCTAGAAACATTTGTAAAGCTAGTGGTGCAGGAATTTTCGGATTCCCTGCGCACCCTTCAAAAAAACGATCCCAGTTTAAAAATCAGTTCGTAATCTGAAAAAGTTTTCTTCACAAAAGTTGTAGCTCTCGAAAAATGCTAAAACTTTCGTGTTTTACAAAAATTCCAATTCGGCCTAGATTCGTCCCAGTTTTTGTTTGAAACTGGCTGACCCAGAAAAACTGAGTGAAAACTGGGTCTGGGGATCAGCCACGGGTTTTGGGGTAAACGGAGGCCATTGGGGTCTCATTTTGGGAAACGGTTCACATTGCCCCCTAGGAAAACCTCTTCCGAACAACTTTTATGTTTTACGTTTTTCCCAATTCGGCCTCTAAAGGCCTTATATTTCACTTTTCCAAAAACTGGGCAGATTTGATCCGAATCTGCCAGTTTTTGTGCTTACTCGGTTTTACGCGTCCTACTTCGCGGAACTAACTCAACCGATCACGCGGGAGCCTAAGTAACCAACATGCAGCGTTAACTAACGTCCCACATGAATCAACACGTGATTCTAACGCAGCCATGCAACCCAAACCAAATCTACACAAACCTAGGGTTGCATGAACTAGAGTTGCATCACATTTCATACATGCATTCAAGCCAAACCATGACTAGCTCTAATAACCATGCACACAAGCCACAACCGGCTGCACACTAATAGGGAACATACCAACCATAAAGCCATGCAATCCTAGCATGCAACAAGCACAACTATAATGCACACAAGCATAAACAAAACCATAAGCAACCACCCTTAAGCTACACCCTAATCAAGCACCACACCTAGTCTAGGGCATTAACCATAAAACTTTGAGCTTATGCTCTTACATATTGGACTTGGAAATACACTTAAATTTCCACATTAAATCTCAAACCAAAAGCTTATGGTTTTAGGGTTTACCTCTAGGGTTTGGAAGTTGGTTTACTAGCTTGGATTCCAAACTTCCTTACTCCTCCCTTTTGGCTGCCAACAAGTCCGGATTTCCCCTCCAAATGGGGTTCCAATTTTCAGCCATGCACATACAAACATACACATAAATATCCCATCTAACTTGCATGGAAAAATGTTAGGGTTTGAGGGAGTTTTACCTTAGCTAACCCTAGGGATGGGTTAGGGTATGCAAACCGAAATCTCCCTCCCTTTTGGCTCTCCAAACACTCTGCTCTAGCTCTCCAAATGGCACCAAAATTTTTCACCCCTTTCTTCCTCACCCCTGCACGGCCACTGCCCAGAAATTGGGTCCAAAATTTCCAGATTTGCCCTGGTTTCTAGCTTGAAACCGAACATGCACACTAACTAGCCTCCCTTGGCTTTTTCTAACTTTTTCTCTTGGTTCTCTCTTGGTTTCTCTCCTCCTCTCTCTCTCGGATTTTTCTGCAGAAAAATGGCAAGAGTTTGGCCAAATTTTCTAATTTAAATGATTAAATGCCACCCCTATTTATAGGCAAATGCAAACTTTCCAAAAATTGCATTTTAGCCCCTAAATTTTGAGAAAATCATGCAATTGGCATGCTAGGTGTCAAGATGGCCGGCTGTCACTTGGAAAGCAAGGCAAGATGACCTCATCTTGGTGACATCACATGCTTACATCACCCAATTTTCAAAATTTACACTTTGGCCCCAAAAGTTTAAATTCTTGCATTTATGCCCTCTGGCTCTAGGTGTTGGCCGGTCATTGGCTGCCTTGGAGCCCAAGTTTTGCTTACCTCATCATGATGACATCATCTTGATGACATCATGTGCTTACATCATGCTTACATCACTAATTTCTAAAAATTACACTTTTGCCCCAAAAGGCAAAATTCTTACAAAAATGCCCCCTAGGTGGCCGGTTGCTTTCTTGGTGAACAAGCCAAGCTTATCTCATCATGATGACATCATTTTGATGACATCATGTGCTTACATCATCAATTTTCCAAAATTTACACTTTTACCCCAAAAGTGAAAATTTTGACATTTTTGCCCCTGCATGTGACCGGCCCCAATGGGTTACTTGGTGACCAAGTTTTCCATATTTTCACGTCCTTTTGCCCTTGACCTTAACTAGGTGTGCTTGATTTTCTAGGGTGGTTTTAAAGCCTATTTGAGCTATCTCGCCCATACTGACATATTTTACAGTATTTTCTCGTACTGCATCATACAATACTGCCAAGTCAATCCGTTGACCACTCTTGGTCAAAATTTGACTTTTTTGAAATTACGTCCTTTTTCGTCCTTTTTGACTTGAAAGAGCGTTTTCTAACCTTAAAAACCTATTTTGAGTCTTACTGACCCAAAAGAATTCACATAATCAAACAAAAGCTCTCACTTGAACTTTTTCATAAATACCTTCATGGCATAGAATCTAATTTCTTAAGAAGAAATTAGTGACATGAAAAATCTAGGTATTACAATCTACCCTCCTTAAAAATTTTCGTCCTCGAAAATTCAGATGTATCTAGGTGACTTTTCTCAAAAATCCACCATAGGTTCATAATGGTTCGTTCATGTTCCCAATTTAAGACTTTAATGGGATCATATCTCTTATACAGAACCATAATTTTACATCTATAGCCTCATAATTCATACTTCATATCCTCTTACTTTCGTATTTTCATGCTTACTTTCATCATACTTTCTTATCTTATCATCATACTTACATACTTATCATCATACTTGCATACTTATCATACATACTTCATGCTAACATACATACTTTCCTTTCTTACTTGTCATACTGATCATACTGCATACTTACATACTTATATACTTTCCTTTCCTATTGCATCACTAGAATCATTTACGTAAAAAGTTGAGCAAGTATATCATTTATAACTTGTCATATTTTGAAAACATATTTCATGTAACTTTTTCATACTTGAAAAGCTTATCATAAAAATTTTTTATTTTTATTTTTTTTTTCCATGCTTGGAAAATACATATTTCTTCCTTACTTGGAAAACATATCGTATTCTGTACTCAAAACTCGTTCTTGAACATAGTTTCTTTCTTGAAACTTGATCCTATGCTATTAGAACCCTTTGCTTATCATAATGGCCCCTATCTTGGAATTCGTCCCTTTCTCGAAACTCATCCCTCAAGGATTCGGCCCATGGCCCCCATCTTGGAATTTACTTCCTCAAGGATTTGGCCTATGGCTCCTAACTTGGAACCTTTACTTTTAATGACAACCCCCATCTTGGAATTTCTTCCTCAAGGATTTGGCCGTCTTACATAAAATGAGTGGGTTCTATTAAACATAAGATCTTTTATAAAAATATTTTCTTTGAATTCTTTTAAAGCCAATCTTGGAAAAGCATAATATCGTTCGAGTGATGCATTGAAAGGTACACTTAAAATATCCAACTACTTCTTGGATAGTAGAAGCTTTTCTCTTTGCTTCAAACTTGTCTTTCATAATCATAATTTTTAGGAATGTCTAAACTTCCCAATATCACATAATTTCCCTCACTAGGGCATAATTTCCATAAATATGAAACTTTAGCTTTTATAGCATCGATCCTATCTCTTGTTGATAATCTAGCAAGTATCTTTGCAACTTAGACACTATAGCTGCAAGATTAGGCTCTTACGAAAAATTTGGTTAGGTCGTATCTGCGACAAACCAACTTCTCGTTTCTAATTCTAATGCCCATTCTTACTTTCATAACTTAACTTGTCATATCGTAACTTGTCAACTTATCCTACTAGAGATTTCTAGCAATCTCTTCATATCATATCGTAAACGTAGCGTATCCACCATGCTTTTGCTGCGCACTCTGATCCACTAGCCGTAATAACCCATAGAGTTATTTGCGCCAAGCTGCAACATAATTGAGATATCGTCTCGTATACGCATCCTGGTATATCATGGAATCGTGACACTACTGAACATAGGCGGTCCTGAGTGTTATAAAAATAACATTTAGGAGCCTCCTCTCAAGTCTCCATGCTAAGGCCCCATACTCGAGCCTCCTCGTCTTGTCGTTGGCTGGCAACGTAACATAGCCTAAAAATATGTCCTTGCAGCACATAACCGGAGAAGAATCCCCATAATGTGAAACCACTTCTTGGGTCAAAACACTCGTCTTGTCGTTGGCTGGCAACGTAACATAGCCTAAAAATATGTCCTTGCAGCACATAACCGGTGAATTTAGCATAAAGCTGGTTTTGCTTTAAATCCGTAAAGCGATCCTTAAATGCTCCTCATGCTCCTCCTTTGATCTTGAATAAATTAAGATATCATCTATAAAGACGATAACAAACTTATCCAAGTAATCCTTGAATACTCGATTCATCAGGTCCATAAAGGCTGCTGGAGCATTTGTCAATCCGAATGGCATAACGAGGAACTCGTAATGTCCATATCGCGTACGGAAGGCTGTCTTGGGAACGTCTCCTCCCCTAATTCGAAGCTGATGATATCCGGATCGTAGGTCAATCTTCGAGAAAATTGAAGCTCCTCTCAGCTGATCAAACAAATCGTCGATCCGAGGCAAGGGATACTTGGTCTTGATGGTTATCTTATTTAATTCCCGATAGTCAATGCACATCCTAAGAGTGCCGTCCTTCTTTTTAACGAACAAAACTGGAGCTCCCCATGGCGAGTAGCTTTGACGAATGAATCCTCGATCCAGAAGCTCTTGTAACTGAATCTGTAGTTCTTTAAGTTCGGCAGGCGCCATCCTGTAGGGTGCCTTGGATACTGGTGCCGATCCAGGAAGTAACTCAATCTCAAAAGAGATTTCTCGTTCTGGTGGCAATCCTGGCAATTCTTCGGGAAAAACCTCTATAAATTCTTTGACTATCGGTACTTCTTCTGGTCCGCTCTCAGTCTCTTGCGTCTTATCCACCACGTTGGCTAGAAATCCCATACATCCTTCTGCCAACAATTTTCTAGCCTTTAGCGCCGAAATAAACATCTTTGGCTGTTTTGAAGTAGATCCTCTGAAAGTAAACTTCTCGTCACCAGTTGGCTTGAACGTGACAGTACGTCGTGGACAGTCGATAACTGCGTTGTACTTCCCCAAGAAATCCATACCCAAGATGACATCATAGTCATATAGGTCAATGATGATCAAGTTGACATACATTTCCCTACCACATATAATTATTGGAACGTGACGTATCCAATAATCAGACAACAGAATCTCCCCGGAGGGTAATGCAGTCCTAAATGTTCTTCCGATTCTATCACTTGCTCTACCTAGTTTCTTAGCGAACCTAGGTGATGTAAATGAATGCGTAGCCCCAGAATCAATTAACACGTAGGCATCTTATTGAGCAAAAGGAAGCTGACCTGTCACCACGGTGGAAGGTCCAGCTTGAACATCCTCCTTTGTATAGGCGTAAATGCGTCCTTGAGGTTCCGGAGCTTCCAGCCTGCCTTGAGAGATTGCAGGTCCCTCGAGCTTCATCTGGGTAGCGTGAAGTTGAGATCCCTGTCCTCTCTGTTGATTCTGCGGACTCTGGGGATTGAGATTACAGCTTCTGGCATAGTGGCCTTCCTTGCCACATAGAAAACAGCGACCGTTTCCAGCACGGCAATCTCCCGGGTGCCTTCTCCCACATTTCGGACAAGTGGGATAACTGTTGCTATCAGGAGTATTCTTCTTCTGGGGAAAATTTTGTTGATTCCCCTGTCCTCCTGCATTCCACTTCCTTTTCTGTTGATTGTTGCTGTACTGCTTGTTGTTACTGCTTTGACCAAAAGGACCTCCTTGACCTCTTTGCTGGGGAGTCTGATTTGGTCTTGCCTGATTCTGCTTGGCCTGGTTCTGCTTAGCTTGGGCCTTTTCTTCCCTCTTCTCCTGGAAAAACTTAGCCCGTTGCTCCTTGTTCTGCCCTACCCAGTATTCAGCTCGAATTGCCCTGCTGACACATTCAGCAACAGTGAGTGGTGGATGAGGGCCACTGCTGATTACCACTGCTAAGTCCGGGCGAAACATCCTCATCATTCTTCTAACTTTGTCCCTTTCGGAACTGATGAGGTGAGGGCAGAGACGTGCTAACTGCTCAAACTTTTTGACGGCTTCGGCTACCGACAAGTTTCCTTGGCGGAACTTATCAAACTCGTCTTGTTGAGCCTCCATGACCTCAGTGTTGAAATACTTCTCCTTAAACTCCTCCACAAAGTCCTCCCAAGTCATCTCAGTAACATCTCGCTGGAGCTGGACTGTTTCCCACCAGAGACGAGCATCTTTTCTTAGCATAAAGGATGCACATAGGACTTTCTCCTGGTCGTTGAGTCTGAGGAAATTTAGGGCAACCTGGAGGTCAATCAACCAGTTGTCTGCCTCAATTGGGTTTGTGGACCCCTCAAATTCCGGTGCCTTCATGCGTCGAAATCTGTCATATAGTTCTTCCGGAGTTCGAACAAGAGGTGCTGGTGGAACAGCTACAGGTACAACAGGTACTTCGGGGGCTATGGGGTTCTCTGGGATCACCGGGTCAGCATCAGGAATTTCCGGTGCAGCAGGCTGATTCACAGGTGCTGGTGGTACCTCGGCATCAGGAGGTCCCTGATTCTGCTGAGCTAACTGAGCTCTAAGCCCCCCTATCTCTTGCTGTTGGGTTAGCATCATTTGTCTTAATTCATTTAGCTGAGCCGCAAGATCAACGTCTTGGATCGGTGCTCTTCTATGCTTTGGTGGCATGGCTCTATACGGAAAATAAGGAAATAAACTTAGCTTCTTTTATTATAAAATTAATAAAATCATCTCTTTTATATAGAACCATAATCTTCTTTCCATATAAAAGCATAACATGAACATATCTGAATTTATCATGATCTTGTTCATATCTCCTTCACAACAGGAGTACATAACCATAATATTTGGGAAGATATAAAACTTTCCCATCATTTCCGTATGTCACCTGGTTGCCACCACCAAGCTAAGGCACCACCCAACGTTATCCCCGTGTCCAACATTTTCCAGTATGGCCGTTGAAAGAAGATACTTACTACACACATAAGATCTTAACTAATTCTAATAGTAAGAAACATAACTTACTTGGGCCGTAGCGGAAACGATGTGAGGCGATGTGAAGTAGGCTGGCAGGATACCGCTCTGATACCAAACTGTGACGCCCCGACTTCCCAAGCCAGGTCGACACCATACATACTTGTTCTTTACTTGAAAATTTGAGATAAATTTTTTTTTTTTTAAACATATACACATAAGTTATCTTATAAAGAAAAGCTTGTTATATAACGGACTATACTGATAGTAACTTTTTGTGTCTTTAAACTACTTACAAATAACAAAACATAATTTATTTTTGAAATATTAACATACTACTGAAAATCAAATGCGGAAAATTTATGCGTAGTGGTATCCCACACCGCCCTTCACCCGCCGCATCGTCCGCATAGCCCACCAATTAAATTGCAGGCTTCTTACCTACAGTATGAAATATAAAGGTGAGCTTTCGCCCAGCAAGTTCAAACATAATCTCACAAAAATATTTCAAGCATATTTAAAACAGAAACATGCCAATCGTCACGAAACTCATGCATGAACCATTTATGATTGATTGAATGTCTTATGTTTCATTATAGACTCAATCTTTATTATCTTGTCTCAACATGTGGGCCCATAGTGTCCGTACCAAAAGCGCGCAGCCTCCAGACAAAGCTAGGGTTTGCAAGGCCCTAACAGTTCTGGGAATTATAACTTGACCCTTCTCGATCACGGAAGGTAAATATCACAACTGAAACATGTAGCCTCCACGATCACGGGAGGTTGGTACGACACCTTACTTGTTTCATCTTACCATGTGGTTTAACATTAGTGAACATGCCTCATGATGTCACTATGTCATATCATACTCAACATTTGCCATAGCATAGCTTTCTTGAAAACATGGCATTTCTAAAACCATGGCATTTTTGAAAACATAACATTTCTGAAATCATGGCATTTTGTAAACATAGCATTTCTGAAAACATGGTATTTCTGAAAACATGGTATTTCTGAAAACATGGTATTTCTGAAACCATGACATTTTTGTAAACATGGCATAACATGTCATAACATAACTTAGCACATCATAGCCGTAGCATAGCATCACACAACATGGCATCTCATATCATAGCACAACATAGCATATATACTTGAAAATATAGTATACTTGAAAATAGTCTTTACTATTTTCATACTGTAGGTGAGGTTTGATACTTGCCTGTTATGCTATTTCCTGTTGATCCAACTTAGGTGGCAACTGCAGGTTCCTTCCTGCTATTAAAAAGAACATAGGATAAGAATCCTATAAAAATGCTGGTAACCTTTCCAACATTTTAGTTATATGTCCCCCATACAAGCCTTGATTATTTACTAGGTTACTAATTGTAACCCTAGAGTTTGTGGTCAACCATACTTGATTCATCGCTTGTTATTATAGAGCCTAAGCCTAGTAACTCGGGTATGCTACCTGGTTACTATCCGTCAACTTCTCGTTACTAAACTTTGGTTTTTAAAATCCAATTTGGAAAATTTGACTAAAAATCTTTTGTTTAACTTTAAAATTCGTGGTTTTCAAAGTAGGACTTTATAAAAATCATTAAAGGTTGAAAACTACCTTTAGAACAGTTTTCACCGTCAAAACAGTGGTGTTGGTGCAAAAATACAGTTTCTCTGCATGTTTTTAGAAAATCCTGTGCAGGAATTCTTACTCTATGCACAGTTTTTATAGTTCAGGTTGTATTTAAAAATCCAGATTGAATTTGAAAAACTTGTCTTCATGAAAGTTCTTTCTCTCGAAAAATTATAAAACTTTCATGTTTTAATAAAAACCCAGTTCTGCTTGGATTCTTGTCAGTTTTAATTTGAAACTTACTGGACGTGTAGACTAGGTCTGGGCAGATCAGCCTCGGATTTTCGTAAAAACGGAGGCCATTGGAGCCTCATTTTGCAAATCCGTCCGCGTTGCCCCCTAGGAAAAACTGTTCCGAGAAACTTTCGTGTTTTGAGTTTTGCCTAATTAGGCCTCTAAAGGCCTCAAAATCGGCTTGCCGTAAAACTGGTCAGGATCCACCCGAACCTGGCAGTTTTTCGGTTTAGAGTTCGTTCACGTCCTAATCGCGTAATCTAACTCAACCAGCCACCGCGGGAGCCTAGAATCACACATGCAGCGCTTTTCTAATGTTCCAACCCATCATTACATAAATATTTATCAACAATCATTACATCAAACATTTAGCATGCATAACTTAGTAAATAGAACCACCTAAACCCTAACTTGAATCAAGCACCAACCAAAATTCTAAACTAGGCATAAAAAGTAAATTGAACTTATGCTCTTACATCCAATGGCTTGAATACACTTAAATTCCTCAATTTGAATGCTCAATTTAAAGCTTAGAGTTGGGAGGATTACCTCTAGGGTTTGGTCACAAAAATTTTCCTCCAAAGACACTACCCAAGGCCGGTTTTGTTGCACCAATTGGCACCAAATTTGGCTGATTCTTGGTGGCTGCTTGCACCTAAACTAAGCACTCCTAAATCCAAATTTTCTCACTCACTCAACCCCCCTTGGCAGCCGGCTGTTGGTCCCCAAAGTTGGGCACAAAACTGTCAAAATTTTTGGCTTGAACTTACTAGGAGGAACCGAAGACTACACACATCAAAACCCCTAAGTTTCTCAATTTTTTTCTTCACTCAATCACCCACTTGAGATTGCAGATTTTTGGAGAGGAAAAATGGGCAGAATTTGGCTGCTTTTTCTGAATTTATTGGACCAAAAACCGACCCCCCATGGCAGCCTATTTATAGGTGGGATTTTGGACTTTTTTGCAAAACTTTTTGGTTCACCTTTTGCTCATAAATCCTTGGAATAAAATTAATTGCACAATTGGAAGCTTAGGTGGCCGGCCAACCCTTGGAGAACAAGTAAATATTACTTTCCAATTTTTTTTTTAATCCAAAATGATGTCATAATTAAGGATAAGGTGATGTCATTCACCTTAGACCTTGTTTGGCTATTCTCATCATTAAGCAGTCCATTTTTGAGCTACACAGATATTTCCAATACTGTGTTCACTAATACACAGTACAATTCAGTACGGTTATACTGAACTGCAGTCCAAAATTTATCTGTGTATAGTTGGACTGTAAAAATTTCTCTTTTTATTTAAAGTCCTTTGGCCCTTAATATCCTATTTTAGGTGCTTGATTTTTCTATGGTGGTTTTAAATCTTAATTATACTATCTTGTCTGTAAAGACGGTTTTCACAGTATTTTTCCCATACTGCTTATCATATCACAGTACCGTCTTACTCTGGTCAACCTTTGACTTTTTTTTTTATCAAACTTTGACCATCATGAATTCATAAAATTCCGTCATGCCTTTTTCCTTAAAAGGCATATTATGGAGTCTCGTAATTAATTTACCGAGAACTCAACCATGTACTGATAAAATTATGAACTTTGTATTGGTATTCATAATTTTCATAAAATTGCACATAAATACATAGTACAAAACTTTAGATTTCTTATATACAAGAAAATCATAAGTTCGTGAAAATTTTTGGATATTACAAGAACCCCTATAAATAGAGGAAGAACCCTCAATTCCAGGTATGGTCATTTTTGCCTTGCCAAAAACTCTGCCTCTCCCCTTGCATATCAGTATCCTTGCTGACTTAAGCATCGGAGTGCCCACGGCAGACACCACACCGGTGTCCCCATCATTCCGAGGTGCTTCCTTTTTTGCAGGTGATCGACGGTGGAGCGACTGGCCAATATCGACCGGAATACCCGTTCACAGTGGGTGTTGCTGCCGGAACAATTTCTGGCATCAACATTTTGGCGCTAGAAGGAGGGCGCACCCGCCTTTCCAGTAACCGAAACTCACACTCACTCCCCGAGCAACCGACCACTCTAGCCATGGACGAGCAAAACAACCAGGATATCCTGGACCTCGAGAACCCAGCTCCAACCGGATCATGAAGCACCCGGCGACCTCAGCGTCGGAGGACATGGTTGTCCCGGGTAGAACTTTCCCGTGACCCGGGTACCATGCTTGTTGACCCGGGTAGAACTTCCCCGTGACCCAGGTAGAACTTTCCCGGGTACCATGCTTATTGACCCGCAAACACCAAACTCCTATGGTTTCCGGACCACGGAGTTAGGTCCCATGACCAGGCACTGATCAGAATTGGAGGTGCCTGAGCAGGACCCAACAAAATCTGCCCCTGCAGACACCGAACTCCAGAGGTTCCCGGTCCACGGAGGAGAAATGAGGCTCCTTGTCATGGGATGCCGACCAGAGTTGGACTTGGGTCAATTCCAAGGAAAACCCGAGCCAACCGTAGGAGGCAACCTGAGCAGGACCACCTGACATCTGCCCTAGCAGACCACCAGCTTCGGCGATTCCCGAACCACGGAGTGAGGTCCCATGATCGGGCACCGAGAATTGGAAGTGCCCGAGCAGGATCCAAGATGAAATCTGTCCCTGCAGACACCGAACTCCAGAGGTTCCCGGACCACGGAGGAGAAATGAGGCTCCTTGCCATGGGATGCCGACCAGAGTTGGACTTTAGTCAATTCCAAGGAAAACCCGAGCCAACCGTAGGAGGCAACCTGAGCAGGACCACCTGACATCTGCCCTAGCAGACCACCAGCTTCGGCGGTTCCCGAACCACGGAGCGAGGTCCCATGATCGGGCACCGACCAGAATTGGAAGTGCACGAGCAGGACCCAAGATGAAATCTGCCCCTACAAACACCGAACTCCAGTGGTTCCCGGACCACGGAGGAGAAATGAGGCTCCTTGCCATGGGATGCCGACCAGAGTTGGACTTGGGTCAATTCCAAGGAAAACTCGAGCCAACCGTAGGAGGCAATCTGAGCAGGACCACCTGACATCTGCCCTAGTAGACCACCAGCTCTGGCGGTTCTCGACCACGGAGCGAGGTCCCATGACCGGGCACCAACCAGAATTGGACGTGCCCAACCAAGACCCACCTGCCCTCGCAGGCACCTCCTCTGTGGTTCTCGGACCACAGTTAGGTCTTATGATCGGGCACCGACCAGAATTGGACGTGTCCGACCAGGACCCACCTGCTCTCGCAAGCACCCGGGATCCCATGTTTGTAACCGACCAAAGTTGGAGTTGGATGAAAAACACCCAAACCAACCAGGGGGGGAAATACGTTACAATATATAAACGTTGCAACTGCGACAAAATGAATCTTTCATTAATAAAAACAAAGTTTGAAGGGGGTACAAATTGGGCACCCCCGAACCCAAAAAAAATATATATATACACAAAATACTTCAAAAAACAAAAACGCTAGGATGGTCAGGCTAGGCGGCTGATGGCTCGGGCTGCTCTTGGTCAGCTGTCATCTGACCGGGCTCGGGCTCGGCGGTCGTGGCTGCCTGGGCAGTCTCAGCTGGGAGTGGCTCGGCGAGGAGTGGTGGCTCTGTTTCGGTGACCTGGTCGTCGTTTGTGACCTGATCGTCTAGAACGATAACGTCTTCAAGATCCCGAGCAGTACCAGTGACTTCCCCCTCCTCCGGCGGATCCTCGGCCACCGTCTCCTCGGACTCGGCTGGCACAAAAGACCAGTCCACCCCGACCAGCGACAGGTTGGCCGCCGTGAACCCAGCTTTCATGTCCCTCATCCCCTCACGGTACATTTGGGCTACACGCTCATTGTAGTCCTCTGACCCGAGGAAATCGGCTACAGCCTGTGCCCGGGCCTCTTCGAGGGCAGCGGGAAGGGCTGCTCGAACATATTTCTCGTGCTCGGCGCGAGCAGAAGCGAGCTCTTGTTCAGCCTTGCGTAGAGCCTCCTCCAGCTCGGCCTTGGAGATCTCCGCTTCCTCGACAGCCTGGTCGGCCTTCTGGACCAACTCCTCCGCAAACCGCTGCCTCCCTTCAGCCTCTCTCGCCCGTTCCTCGGCGACCTTAGCCCTATCCTCGGCCACTTTCCTGGCCTCCTCTGCCGCTTCCCTGGCCGCTCTGGCCTCCTTCTCGGCTCGCCTCGCGTGCCTTGCGTCGGTGTTCGCCGCCTTCACCTAGTCCGCCATATGGTTGGCGTAACCTTTGGCTGCGGCGTACCCAGACAGCATGATGCACAAGGCCTCGATCTGCTTATTGACGCCATCGTTAGCGGCCTGAACAGGGTCCGAGCGTTTGGAGGACTCCGCGAGTTCAACGCTAAGCCGCTCCTCAAACTTCGCGACCAGGGCCCGATAGGCCGAAGACGATTGGCCTTGTGCTTGGCTGTGGGGGAGAGACGCCTGGCCGAGTCGTGACTCTCCCCGAGTACTTTGGGGAGCAGGCGGCTGGGAAGGTCGGTCTTCCCTCGTACGGCTCGTGCGGGCATCAGGACGAGCTGGTTGTCGTTCATCCCGAGAGAAGCCCGGTGGTCGGCTGGTCTGGGAAGCCGGAGTTGGAGTGGGGGCCGCTACGGAAGCGGAGACGGGTGGGACTAGCGCCGGCCGAGTTGCCGAGGGCGCCACGTTCTGGCTAGGCGGAGCGGAGGTCCCAACCTTGCCCTTGCCTTTGCCCAGGTTAGCCATCTTCGCCAGCCTCTCCCTCCTGTCCTCATCGGTCGGCCTCTTAGTCCCTCGCCTGTCAGCCATCGGCTCTGCGAAAAACAGAGGAGTCAAAAACAAATAATAATAAATAATCAATATTCGGTTAACGGTTGCTGCGAGTGCTCGGCAAGGCTTTGTTGCCGACCTTCGATCCGCATCCCCTGAGCAGGGCGCTGATTCCGGACAGGACTGAGCCTCCGGATCACCAGGTCGAGATCCTCGTCGGCGATACGCGGACCCCAGGACCCGGGAGATGTGTCACCGGGCTGGTCGGGGGCGACCTCCGCTTGTGCAGCAGTGGACCGGGACCGGTAATGAACAGTCGGTTCCGGCATCCGGGCCACGGTGATAGGCTCTGGCCTCCGGTCGCTCGGCATCTGGGATGTCGACGCGAAGCCAAGCCAACCGTGCTCGGATAGGCTGGACTGGCCCAGCAGTATCCTCTGGTCTCGCTCGTGCTCGGCCAGATTCTGAAGCTCTGTCACCATGCCCCGGGTCGTCCCCGGTATATGCGGCGCCCTGGTCCACACGTAGCCGTTCCGGAATGTGACGGGGACCCTCTCGCTCCGGGGAAGCTCATTCCGAGCAAGGTGCCCGTGCAGCCACCTGCCACCCGCGTAGAACCACAGGTGCTTGAACTGCTTGTCGGAATCCGGGCACTTGGCGACAAACGTCCCCTTGAACCCCTGGAAGTAGTAGGAGCCCACCGACGAGGGGGCTGACTTCATCCGGTACAAGTTCTGGAACGCCCGGAAAGGCAGCTCGGTAGCGAAGTTCTTGGCCCAGAGGATGAAGCATCCGACCAGAATGCGATAGGCGTTCGCGTTCAGCTAAGCTGGGGCCACGTTCAGCCGCGTGAGTGCTCGCCTAAGGAACGGGTGTAGAGGCAGACGGAGGCCGGCCCGGAAGTACTCGGCGGAAAGGGAGATGTAGCCTGGAGGTGGTCGTGACGGCAGATCGTTCTCGCCCGGAACCCTTAGGTCCACCTCGGCGGGGATCTGGAAATCCCTCCTGAGGGTGGCGAGGTATCCCGGGGTCACGGCAGACGTGTAGAAGTCTACCGAGTAGACAGGAAAGCCCCCCGCGAGCTCCGCCATTTCCTGGTCCGATCGGCGATATACCCGCTGGTTATTGATGCGCATGGCCCGGCCTTCCGGCCGACCTCGGTCATCTAACGGCTCACCAGCGGGATCCGGGCTGTCCGAGCTTTCTGCCCCTTCACGGCCTGACGTGCTCGTCTGACCAGCCGACCTCTCGGATGCGGCATCGGTTGAGTTCGCTTGAACCGGCGGTTCGGGGATAGCACGCAGTTCATGGATGAACTGCCCGTCGGGATGGGTGCCCGCGCCCACTTGCAAAATTTCTTCTAGACGGGCTGGCCCGTCGCGACGACGGTTGGTCGGAGTGACTGGCGTGCCTGATGATGACGACGATGTACTCAAGCTCGACCCCAAGTCTGAATCCCCGGTTACGTCCACGCTCCTTGACAAGGCCTCGTTCTCAGAATCTGTCACGTCACTCATTTCGAAGTCAAGGAAAGGTTCTTTACCTTCTCGGCGTACTCGGTAGCTTTCGGAAATGCGTTGACGACTCTTGATCCTCGGCAGTTCTCGGCAGCTCTCGGCGAAGTAATCTTCTTTGCAAGCAATGGAGAACGAGTCACCTCTCCCCGCTATTTATAGGAGCCCAGACGGTCGGGCACGAATCTCTAGGCGCCAGTTCGACTTCCCTCCTTAATTCGAATTTCGAATTTCCAAGCGCCTGTTCGCCTCCCCGCCAACCACGACGCGCCGCGTGCATTCCGAAACTCCGGTTCGTCTTCCCGCCAGCTGTCCTATTCAAATTTTGAATTTTCAGCTGCCGGTTCGCCTTCCCGCCAGCCGCGTGATGCCATGTGGAGTACCCGACACGTGGCGAATTCTACGACAACCCCTCCGAGAACTTCCGAGTACCCGTGTAGTTGACCACTTGCCTGTTCCAGAGATGAGGACTCACCGAGCCTGACTGCGGACCGGGGCATGCATCCCTGGTCTCGACCAGCCCAGAGATGCTGGGGGGCTTATGTTGATGACCCGATCATCTCCGACTACCGGCCATCCTTCTCGGCTGGGATCGCCGCCGTGCTGGGAACACATTTTGTCGAGACGATAACTTATGGAATCAGGTGCCTGGGTGGCCACTACTCGGGGTACTCGGGAGTGGTCGGCTAGAATTATGCCAGCTCCGGTCTCCAGGTCAAGCCCCGGGTGGCTATCCATGATCTGACATTGATCGTACACCTCACCGGTTGCAGACGTCGCCCCACCAGCCCCCATCACGCGTCAAATCGCCTGCAGCCAACCACTCTGACAAGCACTGTTGCCCCTTTGGGCTAGTACATGCTGCTCACTGCATAAAGCCTAGGGCCACATGGCACCCATCCATTGGGCTAGTAGCCCCTGCAGGCCTACATATCCACCGGGTACCCTAGGCGATCGACCCAGCCGGGTCATCCCGAGCACCCAGGCCCGCTAAGAACCCCTATAAATAGAGGGAGAACCCTCAATTCTAGGTATGACCATTTTTGCCTTGCCAAAACTCTGCCTCTCCCTTGCATATCAGTATTCTTGCTGACTTAAGCATCGGAGTGCCCACGGCAGACACCACACCGGTGTCCCCATCATTTCGAGGTGCTTCCCTTTTTGCAGGTGATCGCGGTGGAGCGACTGGCCAGTATCGACCGGAATACCTGTTCACAGTGGGTGTTGCTGCCGGAACCATTTCTGGCATCAACAGGTGCTAAAAGTGAAATTAACCCCTTTTTTTTTTTTGCAATATGTTATGACATAATATCATAAATATTTATTTATTTTAAAGTACCAATTATAATTACAACATCTACTTACTTGTTAATGGTTGGTTACTAACTGATTATTATTTGGTTTCTAATTTGTCACCAAGTGGTTACCGATGGGAAACTCGGTAACCTATTAGTTACAAGACTTTTTACCAGCCAGAAATTTATGATTTTACCAATAGCCTGTGGTAATTAGTTGGTAACCAAGTGTTACAAATTGATAGTCAATTGGCTAGAGAGCAAAAACTTGGTAACCAACTAATTACCGACTCAAAACTTCCAATGTCACCGAATTTTTTGAATTCTTTCACCGGAATATTAATCAAACACTAGATTTCAATAACAAATTCAACTAAAAGTCAACAAAAATTCACAAAAATCATAATAAATTTCAGAATTTATAAAACACAATAATTTTTCACCCAACTACATCGTAGTATTTAAATTACAAAAAATATATATCCATCACTTTTTCAAACAAAAACATGAAAAAATAAAAATAAAAAATTGGGATCTCAGCCACTCAGATCTCGACAACTCTGGTGGTGTGGTGTTGCGGAAGCTCGGATTGTGGCAGCTCTAGTGGCGTGGTGTTGCGAAAGAAGGAGATCGGAACCCTCGCGAGCCATGGCCGGATATAACAGTCCACCATCATGGAAAATACGCCGACAGCCTGATTTTCGATCTCAGCATCGCAGATATTACAGCGATAGAGTCCCGATCATGACCTTGAAGCTAGATCGTAGCCTCAAATCGTCGGCCAGCATCCGGCAGCTCCATTCTCGACGCGTCACGGATCTCCACCGTCACCGATCTCCACCGTCAGGGCTGAGGTTGCGACCAATGCCGGCATGAGGAATAGGCTCGAAGGAGATGGATCTCGTGAGTTTTCTAGTGACTGCTATGACAAGAAGGCAGAACAGGCGTGAGGAGAAAGGGAGGAGCTCGTGTGGGGTTTTTTTTTTTTTGTGGGGGGGGGGGGGGGGGGGGGGTTGATTGCCTGGAGAGGGAGAATTAAAAACATATATGCTTAAATTAATATGATATCATCTCTATGGTATATTGTTTACAATACTTTGGCAAAAATCAATCCACTGCTTATTTTTGTGGCATCTCCCCTAACTATCTCTCGTTAGTGGAACCCACTATTTTCAATCTTATAGGATGAGGTCAAAACCCACAATGGGACCCACTATATTTCTCATTAATGGGATCCACTATTTTTAATCTTATTATCCATATAGGGTGAAGCCTAACCACACTAGATGAGTCTCATTAGTGGGATCGACCATTTTATGAGTAATTGAGATTTCAATGCCCAGTGTTGAACTGTGGTCATTTCCAAAAGTTATTCCATATCTGTTCAAAAGGAAAAAATAAATGGGAAATAAATAATAGCTAGCTAGTCACGCAATTGAGAGTACGAGAAAAGTGCTATGATATATTTGGCTTCATTACGGAGAACCGCTATTAAAATTACAAACTTTAAATAAAACAAGTTGAAAATGGTGAATGATTAAGTACATTAATTAACTACCTATCAAAGAGTTATCGAAACACTATAAATAACATTAATTTCTTTACTATATCATATGGATATAATGCAACTCTATTAATTATTACAACTTTTTTCCTTCCAACAAACAACTAATATATGGTTAAAATTTAAACTAAAAAGGAAAAAAATTACGACACAATTTCTCACACAATAAATATTGTCTTGGTAAAGGATTCTATTAATTCTATGAAAAGAAGACACCATTTCTTTCCCTTGTAATGAAACGCCTAAACATGCAAGATTCGAGTGAAAAAAAGGAAAACGTGTAAGAGATATATAAGCCCATTTGGATTGTGTGATTAAGTGATTAAAAAACCTAAAACCAATCCGATGAGTTGCTCTTGTCCGAAACGCACCTAAATGAACGAATTCATCTCTTTTCCCCACAATATAAATTGGGCTCTACCTGTTCCTACCCTAATCTTCTCTTCAACCCTTTCTCTCTTTGTGTGTTTTAAAAAAAATAAATATAAAAATAAAAATTAAGATGGAGAACAAAATTATAACAGGTTAGGAGATTGTTCCTTATGTTCCAACCAACGCTAAGGAATCTCAGAATGTTGAGCTGGAAGCTGAAGTTCATGTTCAAATGGTCGAAATCCTGTAAAAAGTTGTAAAAGTAAGTATCATTATTATCATCTTGTTCTTTTTATTATTTTGAAGATTTTTTTATCTCTCTCTCTTTTTTTTTTTCCCTCAATACCAGTGGTTGTGATATGGATGAAAAAACTTACCAGTTTTTTGGTAATAATTAGGACAACATCAGAACCAAATTTGAAACAAGCCTTGCAGGGGAGGTCATGATTTCATTTGATATTCCTGCTGATTTTCCGACCAATGGAGTTAATCTTGACAAGGTGATTAAACCCATTTTACAAAAGCAAAAAATTTAAAATTAAAATTTAAAATTAAAATTAAAAATTTAGTCATATTGGCAATTATTAATTGATAGTGTAATTTGTTGTTTTTATATGTTTCTGTTTGGCTTCAGTTATCATGGCCTGGAGATAAAAGAACATTGATCAGCCAGAATCCTCGAGAATACTCTTTCAACCAAAGACTGAAGGGTTGGAAAGTGAAACGAAAACAAAGAGATGATGGGAGGTACGATAAGGTAAAGATTAAAAATTACGGCATTGATAATAAGAAAAACATAACATCTTGATTTTATGTAGTTGAACTTGTTTTTGGTTCAGATTTCACTTTTTATTAGGAACCAACTAATTGGTTGAAACCCTAGTTTGTGAATCTAGTTGCCCCTTTGATTTCTGCTCTCGTAAGTGCTAAAATATGAAATAAATCTACAGTTAACCACAATTTAGATAATTAGTTTTCAATTGTTCTTCATTTGCTCTGGAAGATTATGTTCAGCATATCTTTCGATATGCCTGAGACTATATTCAGCAAAAGTTAGATTTATAATTATTCATCAGTTTCTATGGACCATTATATGTTTTCCAGTGTACCTATGATCTATGTGCTTAATTTGTTGAAATGAAAATGGGGGGATACGAACTTATAAACTTTTGGTGGAGTCAAGTATGAATTTATCACTAAATTTTACTTGCAACTATTGAATGATACCTATCTAGTAACAATGATTGACAGCAAATGAGATTTTCATTTTCTTCATCGTTTTCCATGGAAGATTTATATATGTTCGTACTAGTTGGATTTCTATAAACGCGTGTGAGATATTTGACAAGGGTTTTGCTCTATTAATTGGTTAAAACATTATAGATATGAAGGTACTATATAGGTACTAATACATGTTTGTTTATATCTTTATGATCTTCGGGTTGAGCGATCTGAAGAGCGTAAAAGACCTAGGTCCTGGAAGAAGGCCAAGAAACCGCCGCCGGTGCATCCGAATTTGCAGAACTCTGGCAACAGACCAGAAGAGACCAGTACTCTTGGAACAATACCTACTGCTAGTACTAATGTCTCAGTTGATGACCCTGTTAAGAAATATTGGCAAGTTCACAAGGAGTACGGAGAAAATTCCTTAGCTGTCGCACATAACAACTTCGTCAATGACACTCAAGATGAAATTGCTGTGGAATTTGAAGAGCGTTTGCGAATGGCCAAAGACAAACTCCGTAAGTACGAGAAAAAATTGAAGACTACACTAGGTGACCACGACTTCAGTACTAAACTAATGCTATTTTTAAATTTGGTGTTGGATTGAAGAGATCACGTATTTTTTTTTTTTTTTGGTTTTTTTTTTTGGTGTTTATATAGGAACAAAGAAAAGGAGGAGAACCGAAAATTCAAATGAAAGAGAGATAAGGAGAACCAAGATTCCTAAACGAACTCGTTCCGAGGGGATTGTCATTCCAATGGAAGCTGACCATGATGGAAGAGGACAAGAGATGAGATCTGAACCAAATCTCAATTCGGCAAAGACTGAAAAGATGACTGCCAGCAGCAGCAAGATTCCTAAACAAACTCGTTCCGAGGGGATAGTCATGTAATACCCGAAATTTTGATGACTCTGGATTTCTTTTGAGACAAGGAAAACCTAAGTTTGAATCATGATCAGAGTGAAATAACTGTATATGTTTGAGTTCTCGTTTAATTAGCTACGAGACTCAACAATAGTTTGCTTAGCCAAGTATGAGGCCTTTTTGAGAAAAAGGACAGAATAGGAATTTATAATTTTTATTCCGGTCAAAGTTGACCAAGGTTGACTTGAGGTTGACCAAAGTTTGACTGAGATGGTACTGCAGTGTAATTAATAGTATGGAAACTATACTGCGAAAAACCGTCATTACGGACGAATAAGCAAGAATAAGCTATGAGACTACCCTAGAAAAATCAAGCGCAATATTTGGAGCAATAAGGACTAAATAGTTTCAAGTTATAAGAAAAGTTTATACGTAGTCCAATTTTGTGCAGATAGATTTTGGACTACAATTCAGTATGATAATACTGTTTTAGGACAAAACAGTATTGATACTATCAAAGTTAATAAGGAAATGGATTGCATAATTATATTAATGGATTCTTGGAATCAAGTGGATAATTATACAAGAATTGGAAGTCAAGTAACTCTACCTTAGCCGATCACCCGCAGGGACTAAATTGTAAATATTTTGTCTTTAAGGGCAAAAGTGTAATTTTTGGAAAAGTTAGCAATGATGATGTAAGCAAGATGATGTCATCAAGGTGATGTAAGCATGATGTCATCAAGATGATGTCATCAAGGTGATGTAAGCATGATGTCATCATGATGAAGTAAGCAAAACTTGGGCACCAAGGGAGTAATGGCCGGCCACCACATGTAGGGACTAATTAGCAAATATTTTTGCTTCAAGGAACAATTAGCAATTTTAGATAAATAAATAAATCCTAGTTCAAGGACTTTTTAGTAATTTTGAAAAGTTCAAAAAGCCTATAAATAGAGGTGAGGTGGGGGCGGATTTTGGACCCAAAAAATTGGGAAAAACAAGCCAAACTCTTGCCAATTTTTCTTCTCACACTCTCCCTCACAAAACCGAACCCTAGGGAGGAACAAAAAAATAATGGTTGGCCGGACTTGGTAGTGATGGCCGAACCTTGTTGGAGGCTTAAGTTTGAGTGGCCAAATTTTGGAACCCCATTTGGAGAGGAGGCCGGTTGTGTGGCAGCCAAAAAAAAAAGTGAGAGAAAGAGATAGTAAGTTGTGGCCGAAAATCTTGGGAGGAAACCAAGCTAGAGAGGGTCGGATTTTTTGGTAGAAAGCAAGGAGGAAATTTCGGATCCATAACCTAGATCCAACTTCAAGTTGATTAAGGTAATCCTCCTTGATTCCCTAAGCCTCTCAAATTAAGTTTTGATTCAAGTTTAAGTGTATTTTCAAGTTGGTTATGTAAGAGCATAAGCTCATTCTTTTATTTCATGCAATGGGTTTAGTGCTTGGTTATGTGCTTGATTAGGGTCTCAAGGTCTCAATTTATGTTTTGGTGCATGTTTTGATAATATGCTTGTATGATTATTAGGGTTTGCATGCATGCCTTTAAAGTGTTTGTGATATGTCCCCAATATGCTTAAGAAGTTGTAGGTTATGCATGTTTATGTTTGAGCTAGATTAGAAGCTTGAATGATGAATGATTATGTAAACCAAAAGTTTTGCAAACCCTAGCTTGGTGCAAGAACACCCAAGGGTTTGCCTTTGCATGAGAATGTATGAATGTATATTTTACGTTAGAAAGCACTGCATGTTTGACGCAGGCTCACGGTTACGACCGTTTGAGGTAGTGTGCGCGTAATTTTCCGTTAGAACCCACAAAAATGAAATTTGCCAGTTTTCGGGTAAAACTGAGCAGTTTTATGAAAATGAAATTTTGAGGCCCTTAGAGGCCGAATTTGGAAAAAGTTAAAACATTAAAGTTGTAGAAAAAGTTTTTTTCTCATGGAAAACGCGAACATTTTTTGAAAATAAGACTCCAAAGGCCTTCGTTTTTACAAAAACCCGAGCCTGGTCTGCCCAGACTTTGTGCACGGCCAGCCAGTTTCAACTCAGAATATGAATAGGTTAAATTCCGAACTGGGTCTTGAACCAAACATGAAAGTTGTAGGGTTTTTCAAGATCTAAAACTTTTGTGAAGAAAACTTTTTCATATTCGACCCAGATTTTTAAATAAAAATTGGATTCCAAAACTGTGCAGGAAACAGGAAAATCCTGCACATGATCTTCTAAAAACAGTGCTGGAAAAGGACATTCCTGCATATACACAGATAATTGGCAGCAGGGAACTGTTCCAAAGGTAGTTTCCAACACTTAGTGATTTTTACAATCCCTACTCAAAGAGTTATAATTTTTCATAAGTTAAACAAGGGTTTTTATGAAAAGGACAAAGAAAAACTAAGTTTTTCCAAGGCAAGAAAAAAAATAAGTATTTAGACCACAAGTTGTCTTAATAACTTGGTAACCAAATGATGACCGATGGTAATCGGGAAGGATATTCGGGTTACTAGATTAGGCCCAGAGCCCAAGGCTACCCAATATAACCTAACACTATTCAAGTATAATTGGGCCTAGTTACCCAAATGACACCAACCCAAGGTTACTCTAAGTAACCAAACAAGTTATCATGAGGTAATGAAATTAATATAGGAGGGACATATATTAGGGTTACTCATGGATGTTGGTTAAGATACCAACATCATATATAATGACTCATGGTAAGATAGAATGTGAAAAATTCTTATCTTACACCCTGTTTGGAAACAGGAGAAGGAACTGTTATCATGCCACATTAGGACGATAAGTCAATACCATAGGATACCAGGTAAGTACAAATCTCACTTACAGTATGGAAAATAGTAAATACTATTTTCAAGTATACATGCTATGTTATGCTAAGTCATGCTATGATATGTGATGCCATGCTATGTTATGTCAAGTTATGCCATGTTATGCTATGTTAAGCTATTTTATGCCATGCTAAGCCATGATATGCCATGTTATGTTAAGATATGCCATGTGTATGTATATGTTATGATATAGTGACATCATGAGGCATGTTCACTAATATTAAACCACATGGTAAGAACATACAAGCAAGGTGTCGTACCAACCTCTCGTGATCGAGGATGATACATGTTCAAGTCAAGTTATGATTATTAACCTCTCGTTGATGCGTGAGGGTCAAGTTTATGATTCCTAGAACTGTTAGGGCCTTGCAAACCCTAATTTTGTCTGGAGGCTGCGCGCTTTTGGTACGTACACTATGGGCCCACATGTTAAGACAAGATAATAAGTTCAAGATTAAGTCCATAATGAAGCATAAGACATTCAAATCGATCATAAATGGTTCATGCATAAATTACATGATGATTGGCATGTTTTTTTTTTTAATGTTTGAAATGTTTTTGTGAGATATGTTTGTACTTGCTGGGCGAAAGCTCATTTGTATATTTCATACTGTAGGTAAAAGTAAGATGCCTGAAGCTTTATTTGGTGGGCCATGGAGACGATGGGGTGAGTGAAGGGCGGTATGGGATACCACTACGCAAGATTTTCCGCAAATATTTTAAGTATGAAGTTGTATATGTATGATTAAGAAATATGTATCATGTTATGTATGTGATGTTTCCAAGGTCCGGTTTAAAAGGTTATGGTGACCTTATAATCGGCATAACAAGTAATGGGTAGGCATGATGAAGTTTATCCATATGCATAAGTTTATTTATGTATGTGATGTTTTCAAGTAGTGAGAAAAGAAAAAAAAAATTTACTATAGAATTTTCAGTAAGTTCTAGCATTAGAAACTAGGAAGTAAGATAAGTAAGTATGGTAAAGGCCCACGTTTACGTAGTCGGTCCTACGTGGGAAGTCGGGACGTTACAAGTCATTTCTATGGAAGCTGACCATGATGGAAGAGGACAAGAGGCGAGATCTGAACCTAATCTCGATTCGGTGAAGGTTGAAGAGACGACTGCCAGCAGTAGCAAGATTCCTAAACAAACTCGTTCCGAGAAGATTGTCACTCCTATGGAGGCTGATCGTGATGGAAGAGGACAAGAGGTGAGATCTGAACCTAATATCGATTCGGTGAAGGCTGAAAAGACGACTACCAGCAGTGGCAAGATTTCTAAACAAACTCGTTCCGAGGGGATTGTTATTCCTATGGAAGCTGACCATGATGAAAGAGGACATGAGGTGAGATCTGAACCAGTTTTGAGAAATCTCGATTCGGCGAAGTCTGAAAAGAAGACTGTAATACCTAGTTTTTCGATATTACTGTTTCCTTTTAAAGGAATTTAATATGTGCCATGAAGGTATTTATGAAAAAGCTCGATTTAGAGTTTTTGTTAAGTTTTGTGAGTTCTTATGGTTTTATAAGACTCAAAAATAATTGCTTAGACTAGCAAGTGACCCTTTGGGTAAAAAGGGGAGAAAAATTCCATAATTTTATGTTGGTCAAAGTTTGACCGAAAAAGTCAACATTGACTAAGAAAGTCAAAGGTTGACCAAGAATGGTCAAAGATTTGACTAAGCAGTATTATGACAAAGCAGTATGTAAATAAACTGCGAAAAACCGTCTTTACGGTTAAGATAGCATGAATAGGAGTTAAAACCACCATTGAAAAATCAAGCATATCAAGTTAGAAATAAAAGGCAATAGGGCTTCGAAAAATACGAAAAATTTTATACTGTCCATTTTTACACAGATAAATTTTGGACTGCAATATAGTATAACAGTACTGTATATAAGTGAACACTATATTGAAAATATCTGTGTTAGCATAAAAGTGGACTGCATATTGAAGAAAAAGCCAAACAAGGCCTTAGGATGATGACATCATCCTACCACCAAATTATGACATCATTTTGGATTAAAGAAAATTGGAAAGTAATATTTGCTTGTTCTCCAAGGGGTTGGCCGGCCACCTATGCACCCTTTTGTGCAAAATTTTGATTCTCCAAGGACTTTTATGCAAATTTAAAGAGTTCTTCCACACCTATAAATAGGTGATGAGGGGTGGTCATTTTGTTCACCAAAAATTGGAAAATCTAGCAAAACTTTACCCATTTTTCTCCTCAAAATCCGAACTTGAAGAGGCAAGAAAGAAGATAGGAAAATTAAAAATTCAAAGGGAGAACCCTAAGGGAGTGGTCGGATTTTCACCAAGAAACCCAAGAAAAAGTTTGAAAAATTTTTGGAACCCATTTTTTGGCCAAGTGGCCGGTTGTGAGAAAGAAAGAAAAGGGAAGGGAAAAATGAAGAGGAAAGGTTGGGAGAGTGGCCGAATTTGTGAGGAACAACCAACCAAGTGACCAAAATTCTTTTGGTACCCATTGGAGGGTGAAAACCGGTTGGAAGGAGAACAAGGAGGAAGGGAGAATTTTTGGACCCAAACCCTAGTCTTGCCTTGCCTTGATCAAGGTAACTCTTCCATAACCCTAAACTCTTAAATTGAGCATCAATTTGAAATTTATGTGTATTTCAAGTTGAAATTGTAAGAGCAGAAGCTCAATTTAAATTTATTGCCCTAGTTTAGAATATGTAGGTTTTGTGCTTGATTAGGTTAAGGGTGGTTTGATTATGAGCTTGCATAGTTTTATGTTTATACTTGTTTGAATATTAGGGTTTGCATGCTAGATGTTTGATAAGTTGTATGTCCCCCCAATTATGTTCAAGCATGATTTAGAATGGCATGTTAGGTTGCTAGAATAGAACTTGAATGAATGGTATGGTTTGATGCAACCTAGAACCATGCAAACCCTAGGTTAAGGCAATTTCATTTATGGTTTGCATGGACATGATCGGGTCACATGAACGTTGAATTGGGACGTTAGAAAATGCTGCATGTCTGCTTTCTAGGCTCCCGCGTGTTCGGTTGAGTTAGATTGCGCGAAATAGGACGTAAAATGAATTCGAGGCCTTTAGAGGCCGAATTGGGAAAAACGTAAAATATAAAAGTTGTAGAGAAGGGTTTTTCCTAAGGGAAAGAATGGACAGTTTTTCAAAATGAGGGTCCAATGGCCTCGGTTTTTATGAAAACCCAAGCCTGACCGTGCCCAGGCTTTATGCACGGCCAGGAAGGTTCAACCAGAAATAATAACATGTTAGATTCCGAACTGGGTTTTCTGCAAAAAATGAAAGTTGTAGGATTTTTCGAGAGTTAAAACTTTTGTGAAGACAACTTTTTCAAATTCAATCCAAATTTTTAAATAGAAACTGATTTCTGAAAACTGTGCAGGAAACAGGAAATTCCTGCACAGGATTTTCTAAAACAATACAGAAAAACTGTATTTTTGCACCAACACCCAATGCTTTGACTGTGAAAACTGTTCTAATGGCAGTTTTCAGCCCTTAATGATTTTATAAAGCCCCACTTTACGAACCATGAATTTTTATAAGTTAAGTGAAGGATTTTTGAATTTAAATTACCCAATTTTCCAAGATAAGGGAAAAAGGATTTTCAAAGCCAAAGTTTAGTAACAAGACGATAACGGATGGTAACCGGGAAGGATACCCGAGTTACTGGGCTTGGCCCAAAGCCCAAGATTGACCCATAAAGGGTTGACCTTAGTTGACCAAGATGTTGACTTGGGTTGACTTAGTTTGATCACCTTAAGGGTTATCCAATATAACCCTATAGGATACTAAGTTTGAAAATGGGCTAAGACTTTGTAATAACCCAATGGATTATGGACCAAGATGTTAAGGCATAGGCCCAAGGTTAGGATAGTAGCCTAACCCTACCGGTACGTATGTGGGCTTAGCACATAAGGTTACCCAATGTAACCTAATAAGTTATAATCCATGTTTAGTTAATCTTGAACAATAGGGTTACTTGTTGTAACCAAGTAAGATATCATGTGTTTATTGGGGGGGGGGGGGGGGTATATATAACTAAAGCTATGTATGAATGTTGGTTAGATCACCAACATTTCACTGTTATGACCATAGACCCTTACCTATGTCCTTCATTCAAGCAGGAGGTAGCCTGCAGCTATATCCGGACGGAGAGCAGCAGTATACTGGACATAGTAGATGAGGTAAGTACAACTCCGCCTACAGCATAGGCTTTGTTGTGAATACTTACCCAAGTATGTTGAATGAATGCTATATGCTATGATGTATGCTATATGCTATGGTAAATGCTATATGCTATAAAGTATGCTATGTGCTATGATGCATGCTATATGCTATGAAATATGCTAGAATCATGTTATGCTAGGACATAAGTTATGGCTATGGTATGGCTAAGATACGATCATGATTTAATTGTGTGAGACATCACGAAGCATGTTCACCAATTAATAAGAATAAGAACAAGGTATGAGACGATGAAAGTTATGATGGCAAGCAAGCTTGCCTGTGTCGTACCGACCCGCTCGTAGGTTGGGTTGGAAATGGACTGGCCGCCCTAACCACTCCATAGTTGCGCGCCCGGTACGTACACTTATGTAAGGGGCCCATATGCAAGATAAGTTATGAAAGTAAGTAAGAATGAATAAGAAAGCATAATAAGAGCATAATCGGTTCATGCATATATTATGCCATCATGTGATAAGTCAAGATATGTTATCATGTGTTAAGTCAAGATATGTTATGATGTGTTAAGTCAAGAGATGCTAAGATATGTTAAGTCATGTATGTTACGTTTGAAATGTGTCGCGGTATAGTGGTTGTACTTGCTGAGCGAAAGCTCATTGTCTTACGTCTATGCTGTAGGTAAGCAGCCTACGAGCAACTGTTAATACAAGATGGAGAAGCGTGACAGGTCGAGCTGTGAAATGTGGGAAATAAAGCCGCTATGCGTTTTGGTTCTTTATGTATATTATTTGACGTTAGAACGTCTTTCTTTAATTATCATTATACGCTCGTACGCACCGTAAAAAAAAAAAAAAATTTCCGCTGTTTTCGCTAAATAAGTAAGTACGAAATGTTAAGCATGTATGTATGTACGGTAACGACCTGTGCTAAGCGGGTCGTTACAAAGACTGCCAGCAGTAGTCCTCCAGGAGATCTAATTTCCTTTGCCAATTTAATAGTTCAGGTTGAAACTGAAGACATTTCTCTGGAAGCTGATCATGATGGAAGAGGACAAGAGGTGAGATCTGAGCCTAATCTCGATTCGGCGAAGGCTGAAAAGATGACTGCCAGCAGTAGTTCTTTAGGAGATCTAGTTTCTTTTGCCAATTTTGTAACCAAGGTTGAAATTGATGACATTTCTCTGGAAGCTGCAACAGTGGCTGAGAATGCTGTCATTCAGGACCATGATCACAATTTAGCCGTGCTTTCGTCGATCGAGGATCAGTGCGATCTGATCAATTACCTCCCCATAGACGACATCGTTGACGAAGTGTTGCCCAAATAGTCGGGGTAACTGCTTTCTCCTGCTAGCTAGATTAATAGACATTTGCATTTTGGACATTTCGAATTTTTGTTTATGACTTAAGGTTGTTCTTCAATTTTCAGACTCTTGAAAGATTATTAGTCCTTGAGGGCTTGAACTCAGAAGGAATTATAAGTTAACTTTCAATTTTAAAGCCTGTCTTTGTTTTTGTTTACGGTTTTGGTTTTGGTTTAGGTTTTTGGTTTTTGGTTTTTGGTTTTTTGTTTTTTTTTTGTTTTTGTTTTTGTTTTTTTTTTTTTTTTTTGTTGTTGTTGGTTTTTTTTTGTTGTTTTGTTTTGTTTTGTTTTTTTTTTTTTGTTGTTTTTGCTTGATTTTCTATGAGTTACTGCAGCATTATAATGCATGAATGAGTTGTTTTATTAACCAATTCGAATTAACTAATAGCTTGGAGAGACATAGGAGACTGTTCAGAAAACTTTGTTAAATACTGCCTATCTCAGACGACATCGCATTAAAAAAAATAAAAATTAAAAAAAAAGGAGCAAAAATCTAAAAGTTAAGGAAAACAAAATTTTGAAAAGAGGACGAAACTCATTTAGAGAATTTCCAAAAATAAAACCTTGGACACTATCATTTTTACCCAAATAAAAAACCCAGGAGAAAACTCAATCTGTCTTTTATTATATAATAGATAATATCACAATAGATAGATAGAAAATAATAAATATTGTAGTAATAGGTTAATAGACAATAAATATATATATATATATATATATATATACAATCTATTTTGATTTTGGGAAATTAATCAAGACCAAAGATTGAAAAATTGACATTTTCACCGATATTCCGCCAAAATTTCCGTATTTTGAAAGAACCAATATAGAAACAGGGATGCCATATCTTTTCTGTAAAATATTCATAAAATTTCCATGGAAATTTTCGTAATTATCGATTTTTTATGGAAATATTGATTTCTATTAATAGTGTAGTAGTAAATGATAAAATATCATGAAAATTTATAGGAATGTCCATGGAAAGATTGACAAAATATTTGTAAATTTTCATATAAATTGATATTTCCATGAATTTTTTTTTCATGCAAATTTTCATAGAAATCGATATTTTCATCTAATTTTTTTTATCTTTTAATATAGTAAAATTCATGATTTTTTTTTTCACGCACAATTTTTTTGTTATACATGAATAGATAGTAGAGATTGAAAGGCATATGGCATGTCAAAATTATATTAAATAAATACTCAAATGTCACATCTTGATATCGATATTGTTTATACTAATAAGATATTACAAATATTTTCGAATATTTTAAAAGTTCTTTTCATATTAAACTTTTCTTACCATATATGAAACAATGAACGTAATCTACCTATAGTATATTATGTTTCAATGATTTTACTTAGTTGGTGAACATCAATTTATCATTTATTGTATTATGCTTCATTCTTACTATGTAAATTTGCTTTTTACTTAGTATTTAATTGAGAGTTTCATTTAATTTCTGTATTATTAACTATTTTAGAGTTTTATAAAGATTTCTTTAAGATTTTAGTATTTTAAAATGAATTTTCATATTTTACATTAATTTCCAATGATTTCGATATCTCCGTCGATATTTCCATAAATTTAATTGTCGATATTTTCATTCTTAATCAGGGCCCACTCCCTTTTTTATTTTATTTTATTTTTTTGATAAACAAACCCACTCTATTTTTATCCCCGCAATCTCACTTCTAATGTAATTCTTTCATGACTGAAAGTCAAAGAAGGTTTGAAGCTAGACTCTTTTCGCCCCATTATTTTCGGTAATTTTTTTTTATCCAAAATTGTTATTAATATGATCGCTAACAGGTCAGGCAAGATTTCACAACGGATCATGAAAATTTTCGATATTTTATATACGCTCGTTTATTTTAAGCATGCATGCAGAGATATCGTTTACGTGCAGCACATATTCGCGCGATTTGGGAAAAATGATCGATTTTTTTTTTTTTTTTTTTTGAAGAAAAAATGGTCGATTTTCAAGTTACCTAAAAAAATTAAATAAAAATATAAAAAAAATTTAAAAATTGATCTTATTAGATTTGTAGATTTGAAAAAAAAAGGTCTGTTTTTCGTAAATTAGCCTCCGTTTGGTAAGTTAATTGGAGATGAAATTTTTAAGTTGGAGTTGGTTGACTTTTCAAAAACTAATTATAAATTTTATTGACTTTTTAGAAAAAGACAAAAATTGAAATGAAAAAGTACAGTTTAGTTGGAGTTAAACTTGAATATCAAACGGAGGCTTAGTTAATTTCGTAATAATTTAGAATCATTTATTTTCATTCCCTCGGAAAAAGAATGGCTTGTTTTCATTTGCGTGGATATTGGGCATCCACTGCAATTTCTTGTATTTTATTTATATCTATCCATGTATTTTGCAAGGCTTTCTTTTGATTTTTAAGGAATTCACCAAGACCACTCTCCATGTCATCAAGGTTCTTAAAGGTACCTAGCTTATGATGGTCATTTTTATATATCTTATCCATTTTTTCGGCGATATTTGATTTTTCGTAATGTCTTCTTATATCTTAGTCATATTTTTATGTTTAGTTACCTTTTAGCATGCATGCAGAGACGATATTTACGTGAAGTATTGACCGTTCAGTTTGGAGGAAGTGACTGATTTTTTTGTTACATTAAAAATGGTTTAAAAAAAAAGAAGAAAATTTAACCTTAAATTTTTAGGTTTAAAAAAGAAATGTCCGTTTTTAATAAATCTGTTAATTTAGTAACAAAATTAATTTAGAATCATTTTTTCGTGTGTTTGGATTCGACATCCACTGCAATTTCCTTGTAATACATTTTTAAAGGAAAGGACTACGACGGCCGGACGTCCGGCGGGGAGAGAGAGATGATAAATGGCAACAACCCATAATCAAGCGCGACCCAACTCGGAAGGAGGAGTGGTACAACTCGCGGGACAGAAGCTCTTGGTCGTCGACGTTGGTAGAGATGGAGCCGGCTTCACCGCAAGGGAGGGACGAGCAACAGGCAGCAGTGAAGAGAAGCTCTCTCGCTGTCGACAATGGAAGAGTCAGAGCCGGCTTTGCCGCAAGGGAGGAACGATGGCAGCCGGCTTCGGCGATGGCAGAGATGGAAAGCTCTCTCTTCGGCGGCTCTCAAAATGATTTTCGGTGAAATCGAGAGAGAGAGAGAGAGAGAGAGATCGGTGGCGGGGGTTATCTATTCGCTGATATGCAGAAGTGTAAAATTAAGATCGTCGTTTTCTCATTGTGGCGTTCAAGAAGCATGCGTTCATTGAATTTGTCACTGTCTTTAATTTGCTGTTTGGATTGCTATTGGATATCATGTTTTCTGATCTCTGGTGCCTGCGCCCTGGCCTGCAAATATAAATCTTTGGGGTTTGCATGCCGTCCACTATATACAAACTGATCAGAGGCTCTTCTTCTTTCTTTATTTTATTTTTTTTATATTTTTTTTCCTTTTTCATTATGTATATCGTATCCGGTAAAAATGTCTCCCGCATTTATAAATATTTATTTTTTTCCTCTGACTTTATTTTGAATTTTGAAAATTAATAATCAAGATCCATTACTAGTCATCAAACGTTCTCAAAGCTACCTAGCTTATGAGGGTTACTTTGATATATCTTATTCATTTTTTATGCATGTTCAATTTTTTGCTATTGTTATATCTTAGCCATTTTTTTGATGACGTTTTACGTGAAGCATTGATTGGGAAATTTGGAAAAAAAAAAAAAAATGATCGATTTCAAATTATATATAAGAAAGGTTGACTTTAAGATTTTTAGGTTTGCAAAAGAATTTGCCGGTATTTAGTAGAGAAATTTTATTTTATTTTTATTTTTATTATTATTTTTATTTTTTGAGAAAAGAGCAAATTTAATTTAAAATTAATATTTTGGATTTATGTGCATTGGTTCGACATCAACGCAATTTCCTTGATTTTTTAATACATATACATATATATGTATATTCCTCGTGTTTATTTTGATTTTTGGGGATTAATAATCAAGACAGTTTACAACAAAAATGAGTTTTATTCAAAGCAGTTCAAAACGCTATCATGTGAAATAATATTTTTATCGAACGCTATCATTGCCCCTGTTATTAAAAGTATGCATTATTGATATCATTTTTCTGGTGCTATGTCTGGCAACTTTGGTAGCGTTCTAAAAACGCTAATTAAAGATGTCAGAATGACATGTTAAATTTTTTCTTTTTTTAATCACTTTTATAGGTATATATGAAAATTGGTTTAGAAAATAGTATACATCCAAGGTTTAGGACATATCTTAAAGTTAAAACTTCTTGGAGGATAAATGGAGTAGTGAAATAGAAACATCCTAGGAGTAGTGAGATAATTGGAGGATAGTGAAATAGAAAAGCAGCAAGCTCTTCCTTTCATATCTCCAATCAATTGTTCTTGTTTCAACTGAGATAAATTATTTTGACACTCTCATGAAGAGAAACTAACAATAAAATATTTTTGAAACTGTCATTAAACAGATATATATTCTCATAAAAATCCTTTACAACAAATTAAAAGAGTTATTTAATAATTATAAACGAATTATTAAACATATCTTAATTATAAAAAATTAGAAAGTTGTATGAACAGTTTTAATAAACATAAATAATTGTAAATCATTTCTATTATAATCCCTCTTTTTATTAATATTTTTACTATAATCCCTCATAAAAGTGACATATAATAAATAAGTTTTTAACACTTCAAAATTGATAACTAGTGCTAACACTGTATTAGGAATCTCTAGATTAATACTCTAAGGAATAGACGCATATAAATATATATATATATATATATATATTTTCAAAACAATCTTCATCACAACTACCTTTGACGGTTTAAGCTTCTAAGGTAACCACTTGTAAAAGAGATATATTGTAATAACCCGAAATTTTGATAACTTGAGATTTCCTTAGATACAAGAAGAATCTAAGTCTGAATCATATATGTAGATATAAAGCTTATGATCTGAATTGAATATCAATATATGTTTGAGTTCTTGTTTAATTAGCTATGAGACTCAATAATAAGTTATTATGTTAAGTATGAGGTCTTTTGATAAAAGAGGCAGAATAAGGATTTATGACTTTATTCCGGTCAAAGTTTGACCAGGTTGACTTTAAGTTTGATTGAGATAGTACTACAGTATATTAAACAGTATGGAAATTATACAGCAGAAAACCGTCATTACAGACAAATGAGCAGGAATAAGCTATGGGACCACTATAGAAAAATTAAGCACATTATTTAGAGTCATAAGGACTAAGTGGTTGTAAGTCCTAAGAAAATCCTATACGTAGTCCAATTATACGTAGATGAATTCTGGACTGCAGTCCAATATAATTATACTGTTATTAGTTGAAAACAGTATTGGTAATATATGCATTAGTATGAAGATGGACTGCATATGTATAGTAAGGGATTTTTGAAATTAAGTGGATAATTATGCATGAATTGGAAGCCAAGTGGCTCCACCAAAGCCGTCCACCTTCAGGGACTAAAGTGTAAATATTTTGTCCTTAGGGACCAAAGTGTAATTTTAATAAAAGTAAGTAATTATGAATAAGTATGTAATTATTGATTTACGGAATTTATGAATATTCCTAACCAAGTCTCAACTAGGCCAATGATTAGTTACAAGCTTGGTTACATTGGAACAAGCAATTAAGTTAGAGATAAGTATGGAAATATTTTTGGTTGGTTTAAGCCAACACATGGCCGGTTGTCTTTGGGTGCTTGGTGAGCAAGTAATTGCCTTGGTAAGCAAAAAATTACCTTGGTGAGGTAAGCTTGGTGAGATAAGCAAGGTGAGGTAAGCAAGCAATTGCCTTGGTGAGGTAAGCAAGGTGAGGTAAGCAAGCACTTGCCTTGGTGAACAATTAATTAGCTTGGTGAACAAGTAACTTGGCCTCCAAGGCCTTCATCATGGCGGGCCACCTCATAAGGACCAATGAGCAAATATTTTGCTTTTGGGGTTAGATGTGCAATGTTGAGAATAAAAATAATTCTAAAAAGAATTTATTTTATTGGGGGGGGGGGGGGGGGGGGGGGGGGGGATGTTAGATCATTCTATTCCACCCCAAAACTTTGCCCAAATTTCAACCCATTTTCTCTTCATCTCTACCCTAGGCCGAAACCCAAAAGAGAAAAAAAAAAAAAAAAAAAAAAAAGTGTGGTGGTCGGATTTTGAGGAAGAAAAAGGAAGGAGGAAATCTTTGATCCAAAACCTATAACCATTCTCAAGGTTTAAAGGTAATCCTCCTAAACCCTCTAGTTCCTTAATTTAGTTTGATTCAAGAGTTGAGTGTATTTCCATGTTGGTTATGTAAGAGCATAAGCTCACTTTTATTTTCATACAATAGGAGTAGCCTAGATTGCTTGAATGTGCTTGATTGAGTTTTATTGGTTCATATTTGTGATTTGGTGCATGATTGTGATGTTATGTGCTAGATAGCTTATGGTATGTGTGTATGCCTATTAGATGTTTGTTATATGTCCCCACATACTTAAGAATGATGTAGCATGAATGGAAATGAGAATGAGAATGTATGTTGCATGGGGGAGGGGGGGGGGGGGGGGGGGGGATGTTAGATCATTCTATTCCACCCCAAAACTTTGCCCAAATTTTAACCCATTTTCTCTTCCTCTCTACCCTAGGCCGAAACCCAAAAGAGAAAAAAAAAAAAAAAAAAAAAAAAAGAGGGTGGTGGTCGGATTTTGAGGAAGAAAAAGGAAGGAGGAAATCTTTGATCCAAAACCTATAACCATTCTCAAGGTTTAAAGGTAATCCTCCTAAACCCTCTAGTTCCTTAATTTAGTTTGATTCAAGAGTTAAGTGTATTTCCATGTTGGTTATGTAAGAGCATAAGCTCACTTTTATTTTCATACAATAGGAGTAGCCTAGATTGCTTGAATGTGCTTGATTGAGTTTTATTGGTTCATATTTGTGATTTGGTGCATGATTGTGATGTTATGTGCTAGATAGCTTATGGTATGTGTGTATGCCTATTAGATGTTGTTATATGTCCCCACATACTTAAGAATGATGTAGCATGAATGGAAATGAGAATGAGAATGTATGTTGCATGGGGGAGGGGGGGGGGGGGGGGGGGGGGGATGTTAGATCATTCTATTCCACCCCAAAACTTTGCCCAAATTTTAACCCATTTTCTCTTCCTCTCTACCCTAGGCCGAAACCCAAAAGAGAAAAAAAAAAAAAAAAAAAAAAAAAAAAAAAAAAAAAGAGGGTGGTGGTCGGATTTTGAGGAAGAAAAAGGAAGGAGGAAATCTTTGATCCAAAACCTATAACCATTCTCAAGGTTTAAAGGTAATCCTCCTAAACCCTCTAGTTCCTTAATTTAGTTTGATTCAAGAGTTAAGTGTATTTCCATGTTGGTTATGTAAGAGCATAAGCTCACTTTTATTTTCATACAATAGGAGTAGCCTAGATTGCTTGAATGTGCTTGATTGAGTTTTATTGGTTCATATTTGTGATTTGGTGCATGATTGTGATGTTATGTGCTAGATAGCTTATGGTATGTGTGTATGCCTATTAGATGTTTGTTATATGTCCCCACATACTTAAGAATGATGTAGCATGAATGGAAATGAGAATGAGAATGTATGTTGCATGTAGGGTTCAAGAAAACCCTAAAAACCCTAGTTGGGTGAAGATTCACCATATGGGTTGCATGAAGGATTGTATGAATGAAAAATGAACGCATGGCAACGAAAACATTATGTAACGAACTTCATGCTTGATGTAGGCTCAAGGTTTTAACCGTTCTAGGTAGTGTGCACGTAATTTTACGTAAGAACCAACTTAAACAAAAACTGTCAGTCTCGGGTCAAGACTGGGAAATAATCTAGAAACTGGATTTTTAGGTCTTTAGAGGCTAAATTTGAAGAAAGTTAAAACTAAAAAGTTGTAGAAAATGGAAAATCCTAGGGCCCTATGTGAACATTTTTTAAAAATAAGCTCCAAAAGCCTCTATTTTTACGAAAACCCGAGCCCTGGTCTGCCTAGACCCTGTGGACGGCCAGCCGGTTTCAACCAGGAATATGAACAAGTTAAAATCAGAATTAGATTTTAAGCAAAACATGAAAGTTTTAGGGCCTTTCGAGATCTACAACTTTCATGAAGAAAAATTTTTCTAATTCCAAACAAATTTTAAAGTAAAACTAGATTCCCAAAACTGTGCAGGGTATAGGAAATTCCTGCACAGGATTTTCAAAAACAGTGCATAAACAGGAATCTCCTGCACATGCACTGATAACCAAAGTTTAGGGGACTGTTTTAAGCAGTTTATAAAAAGGGGTTAAAATTCATCTAAGTCATATGGTAAACAACTATAGGACAAATAGTAACCAAGAATGTTACCAACTTTTAAATAGGACAAATAAATTAGGTTACTTATAGTAATCACATGAGATACCTAAGTTATTGGGTTGGGCCTTACCCTATGGTTACCTATAGTAACCTAATGAGGTAGTACTTTGAAAGTAATTGGGCCCTAGTAACCCAATAGTGTATCATTCAAATATGATTGGGCCTTACCCTAAGGTTACCGATAGTAATCTAATGGGGTATTTATTTAAAATTAGTTGGTCCTAAAACCCATGGTTACCAATGATAACCTAATAGGGTATTACTTGAGAAGTAATTGGGCCTTAGTAACCTAATGAAGTATAGGTCTAAGATCTAAATAAGATTGGGCTTATACCCAAGGTTACAAATAGTAACCTAATAAGATGCTAACTACTATTCATGTATGAATTGGGTCTTGAAACCAAGGTTCCATTAAGTAATCAAACAATATATTGTTTGATTAGACTAGGTGCCGTAGGGTTACATTTAGTAACCGAATCATATATCATTATAATATGTGGGAGAGATGTAACTAGGGTTACTAATGAATGCTGGTTAAGGATACCAGCATTGAATGTAATGATTTACGGTAAGATAAGATGATCCTTATCTTACATCTTTTGTGAAAACATGAATTAAACCTATTGATGTGCCTTGTTGGAACATTAGGTCCAGAGCGTAGGACATCAGGTAAGTACAAACCTCACTTACAGTATGGAAAATAGTAAACTATTTTCAAGCATGATTTGTTTTCATATATGCCATGATATGCCATGTTAAGCCATGATATGCCCTGATATGCCATGATATGCAATGTTATGCCATAATATGCCATGCTATGCCATGATATGCCATGTGTATGTAGATGTTATGGTAGATATTATATTATGATATAGTGACATCATGAGGTATGTTCACTAATATTAAACCACATGGTAAGAACATGTTAAGTCATAAGATAAGACAAGCAAGGTGTCGTACCAACCCCATGTTGATGCGTGGGGGATTATGTATGCTTAAGAAAATTCTCAGACCTTCTGTTGATGTGGAAGGGTTATGTTTCAAGATTCCCAGAATTGTTAGGGATCTTGCAAACCTTAACTTTCTGTGGAATATGCGCATTTGGTACGTACACAAGGGGCCCATATGTTAAGCAAGATAATAAGTTCATAATTAAGTCCGTAATGGAGCATAAGACATTCATAATCGATCATAAATGGATCATGCATAAGTTATATGATGTTGACGTGTTTTGTGAGATTATGTTTGTACTTGCTGGGCGAAAGCTCATCAGTATATTTCATACTCTAGGTAAAAAGCCTGCAGCTTTACTTGGTGAGCCATGGAGACGATGCGGCAAGTAAAGGGCGGTGTGGGATATCACTACGCAGATTTTTCCGCAAACTCTTTAAATTATGAACTAGTACATGTATGATTAAGTAATATGTACCATGTTATGTATGAGATGTTTGAAAATCCCGGTTTAAAAGGTTTAGGTGTGACCTTTTAATCGGCTTAACAAGTAATGGGTAGGCATGGTGAAGTTTACTCATATGGATAAATTTATTAAGTTACGAAGAAAAAAAAAATTATTTTGAAATTTTCTGAAAGTTCAAGTGTTATAAACTAAGAAGTAAGTTAAGTATGTAAAGTAACGGCCCACGTTTACGTAGTCGGCCTTACATAGATGGCCGGGGCATTACATATATCAAGTATAGATTAAAAAAATAAAAAAGGACAAATTTGTCAAAAAGAAAAAAAGAATTAGATATATATATATATATATATATTTTGATTTTATGATTCTTAGATGCAAAAGAAAACCTTAGAAGTTACAAGATCTTAAATTTATTTGTTTCTTTTCTTAAAAAAAATCTATTTATTTCTTAATAATCTTTCTCTGTTAAAAATATTAAAATTACATATGAAACTATCATAGAAGAGATTCACAATTTAAAGTTGAACATTTCAAAATAGATAATATATATGACATAGAAATCAGATCAATGAAAGAAAGGTAAAGCTAATATTGAAAAGCTGACTTAGAAATCATAAAATCCAGATTGAAGAATACTCTATGAAATTCAATTAAATAGAGCGAAATAAAAATCAAGCGGAATAGTGAAAAAAGAAACATAATTTGATAATAATGCAATGAAATTGTAACAAAAAATCAAGGATGAAAAATTGAATACCACAATAAAATAAAATAAAAAAAAGAATGTAAATAGGGTGAATCATTTTAAAATTCCAAAAAAAAAAATAAATAAATAAAGAAAGAGGAAAAACTTATTTGAGTTTGCTAAAAGTAATTCAAGCAAAAAATATTCATCATCAAAGTCAAAAACCATCAAAGAGATGTCATTATCCATCAATAGGTTCCACTATTTCTCATTAGTGGGGTCTACTTTTTGAATCTTATCTTCTATAACAATGGTTCAATCACATCTCATGGATTTCATTAGTGGGATCTATCATTTTCTAAATAAATGAGATTAATATTAAATGGGTTGAATCTCATTATGCTTTTGCGAATTGTGGTCTTTTTTCCAAGAGTTATTCCATGCAAGTTCAAAAGAAAACAGAAACGAGAAGTAAATAATAAGACAAATTACATCTCCCGCCCCCGCCCCGAACTTTAGGTATTGTCACAAAATGCCCCTCAAACTTTAATTTGTAATATTATTTCCCCCTGAATTTTGAAAAATTTTGTGAATTTTCCCCCTCAATTAATTTTTTGACGAAAAATACACATAACACTCATTTGAAGTATGAATTACAGATATTAAATATGAAACACTTATAATTAAGATTAAAAAAGTAAATATTTAAGGTTGATTGTCCTTTTTTCTCATATTTCTCTCTTATAGGTAACTTCATTATTTTACATTAAATATGGGTAAGGGGTGCCACGATTGCTGCTAATGTGTGTCATTCCATAATATTATACTTAATATCCCAAACTATCCAAGGAGTCTTAGATATATTTTTTTTGTCAAAAAATTTAATTGAGAGGGAAAATTCGTAAACTTTTTCAAAGTTCAGGGTGAAAAAATATTACAAATTAAAGTTCGGGGGTATTTTGTGATAAGGCCTAAAGCTTAGAGGGAAAAAGTGTAATTTATCCTAAATGATATCGTGACAATGAAAAAGCAACTGAAAAATGCTGTATTACATATTTGGCTTGGCTAATTGTGTAAGGAGAACAAAAGTACCGCTATAAAAATTCTTTCTTTTGATTAAAAAAAAAAAAAAAAGACAGGCTGAAATAAAGTGACAAAGTCTCAGCAAAAATACTTGGGGAAAAAAAAAAAAAAAAAAAAAAAACTATCAAAGAGTTGTCGAAATGCTGTCAAAACTTAAAAACCACTATTTTTTGGGCTAGATTATATGAATACTGGACTATATTAAGACTAATTCTTAAAAATTTTAATAATGCACACTTGCAACTCGTTTGCACTAATAATTATATATATCAGTTTGTTTCCTTCCATGAAATGTTTAACATATTTAACATTGAAATTGAAAAGGAAAAAAATGCAACAATACCATTTCATATTCAATAAATATCGTCTTGTTAAGTGATTCTATTAATTCAATGAAAACAAGATAACATTTATTTCCTTTATAGTGAAATGTTTAAAGAATGCAGGATCCGAGTGAAAACTTAAAACCAATTCAACGAATTGCTCTTGTCCGTAAAGTACCCAAAAGAATGAACTCATCTCTCTCCTCCACTATATTAATAGGACACACACACACTCTATTCTTCCTACCTTAATCTTCAACCCTTTTTTCTTTGCCGTCATCTAGGGTTATTTTTCACAAAGAATTTTTTTTTCTCTCTTAGGACTTTCCTTGGGTCAAAATCAGGGTTTGAGAGCATATTTTCTTTAGAAAACTCAAGTGAAAAACTATGGAGATTACTGGTTGGGAGATTGTCCCGTACATCCCGATCGATAACAAGTCTAAGATTGCTGAGCTAGACCCTACAGTCCTTGCTCAGATGTTTGAAATCCTTAAAAAAAGTGTGCAAGTAAGTGTCATTGTCATCTCGTTCTTATTATTATTTTAAAGATATATTGTCTTATTTTTCCAATATATGTGATTTTGATAATAGTTCTGATATATATACGGAAACACACCCGTTTTTTTTTGTACTTGGGAAAAGTACTAATCTATTTTAATTTCAATAACGACAGAAATCGGCCCGCACTACTCAAAGAAATCTCCACAAATGAGGGCGATACAACCAAAGATGTTGTTACCGAAGCTGTTCCTATATCTTATTTGTTGCCTGAAGGATGTGATGTTCAAAGTACTAGTATGAGAATTGACAAGGTAATTTCCAGACTAATGTACAATTTCTCTATAGATATCCATTTCGTCAAAGTGTTTTTTTTTTTTTTCCTACGTACTTTCAAAATAAAAAATAAAAAAAGTTTTTGGAGTTCTTTACTAACATTATTATTAAATTTTTCAATATAGATCTATGATTGTTTCTAACAGTTGTTGATATAGTAGAAGAAACAACCTCTACAAACTTTTCTGGGCTTTGTAGTTTATTGCAGAGAAATCCTCCTCAAAGCCATCGAACACCAAAACCCGAAATGCAACAACCCTCGCAGGCGAGGTCTTGGTTTCGTTTGAACTTCCTGATGATTTTTCTGCAAATGGAGTCGACCTTGACAAGGTGATTGCACCCATTTTACAAAAATTAAAAAAATAAACAAATTTGAGTCATATTTGCAATGTTAATGTTATTGTTCTTTTTATATGCTTATGTTTGGCTTCAGTTACCATTGCGTCGGGAGAAAGGAACATCAATCGAACAAAATCCTCGACAGTATACTTTCAAGCAAAGGCTCAAGGGTTGGAAAGTGAAACGAAAACAAAGAGGTGATGGGCGTTATGATAAGGTAAAGATTCATATTTATAACATTGATAATAAGAAAACATAGCATCTTGATTATATGCAATTGAAGTTGCTTTATGGTTCAGATTGCACTTGATTAAGAACCAACTAATTGTGAATCAAGTTGCACCTTTTATTTCTGCTACCGGAAGTGCTAAAATGAAATAGATCTAGTTAAAAAAGTTATTCACAATTTAGATTAATATGTATTTTTTTTTTCTTCATTTACTCTGGAAGTTTTATGTCACAAAACAATCTTTCTCTACGCCTGAGATTACATGTATGAAAAGGAGGGGGTTTAATTTGCTTGCCATGGAAAATTATACATTATATACGTACATATATAATATTGAATTAATCTTTGCATTATCTTTACTCTTTGAAAATTTTATCCAAAATTTAGATGTATATTTTGTTTTCTTAAATTTCTGGGCAATATTTACGTTTACATCATGAATTTGTCTATTCGCTTTAGATTATATTTTTGCAAAGAGCTTTTCTACCACATCCTAATTATAAATCATTGAATTAGTTGCATTATCTTATCATTCATTGGTTCAATTATGAAGGAGTTTGTACCCGAGGTTGCAAATCTAGTTGACTCGTGGATTTTTGTGCTTAGAAGTGCTATAATGAAAATTCTAAGTAAATAGAGTATTTAGTGATAAAGAGTTGACGGAAATCTAGTTGAAAAGGTGACAAAATGTTAGGTTAGTTGATAGATATATGTTGCTTCTCTATATAGATGTATCTATATGTTTTTTAATGTTGATCTTGTTTGCTTCGTTAGGGTTAATACAAAAACTGTCGGAAATGTTCATTCTCAGAAAATCAGTGGGAAATTAAATATTACCGTACTCATGAAGTGCGTTTATAAATATTGCAGTACTATTATCATTTCGAATCAAATACGGAGTTTCGATCAGCGGTGGAGGTTGTCAAGTTTTTGCTCTATGAGGAATATCCAAAGAAGCAAAAGACGACACCAAACAAGAACACTACTCCGGTTAGTCAGAATCATTAACAAATTGTTTTATTATTATATTATTATTAAGTTGAATAATTTGCATCCATTTATATTTTAAAGAATAATGTGTCTGTAAACTGTAAAATTTGAATGACAATGTCAGAAAGTAGTTTTTTTGAAACTACAAATCTGGACATAGTACTCATTCTTATAATGTTATGTAAAGAGTGATGTTTGTGAGATTTGAGTTGAGATAATGCCGTTTGATACATATATACGCACACCCACACAAACACATATATGCATGTATGTCTAATAGTACCAGGTAGGCTTCTAATTAATGAATTGTCTATTCTAAAGTCTGATTTTTAACTGAGCGGCCTTGGCTGTCCCTTCTAGTAACAACAAGACTTGCTCTTAAGGGATTATTAGAGGGTGCCGGCTGCGCGAGGTTTTCTTTATACAAACATAGTTTGTCGTTTACTTTTGAAAAAAGAAAAAGAAAAAGAAAAGGTTGAGATGAGAAATATGAAGTTGGTAATGTAATGAAGTATGATTCCACTTTTCTAATTCTTTCCCTACAACATTCTCTGCAGCCAAACAAATCATACCAAGTGTGTATTAGAACCTTCCTTTTATTTTATTATTATTATTATTATTATTATTTTATAGGTAATGTGTATTAGAACTCGATTAAGAGTGTTTTTGACATTCATAGTTATTTGGTATAAGAGAAAAGAGGAAGATAAGTACTAAGAGAGGTACTCTCAATCCTTCAAAATATCCAAAAAAATTTATCTCTTCTGAACTAAAAGATTGTTGAAGGCATTGCATACCAAACAAATACAAGAAATTTACATCTTTCTCCTTCTCATTTCTCTCACCAGGGGATTAAAAAAAAAAAAAAAAACTTGATTTACGAGTTCTCTTTGTTTTGTTTTGTTTGTTTTGTTTTTTTTTTTTTTTTTGCCCCTTCTTCTACTTCCCTACTTGAGTAGAGCATTAGATCCTTAGGCTGACTAATTTCTAGGTTGTTTGTTTTCCGTTCCTTTACTCAGAATCTTGAGTTGTTTAGTTACTTAAAATTTTGTTTAATATACTTTTGGGTAAATTGTTAGGTTGGTCCCTGAATTTTTAACTTTACACAACTTTGTCCTTTAACTTTTTTTCATAGTTAGAATGCCCATAAACTATTAAAATGTTGCTACAATAGTCCTTTACATTAATTTTTGGACGGAATACGCATTAGTTAGCATCATTTTGTGATCAAATTACTAACAATTCTATCTAAAATAAATAGCAATGACTATTGTAACAACATTTAATAGTTTAGGGGTATTTTCTGTTTTTTTTTTTGTAGTTAGAATGACCGTTAACTATTAAAAACGTTGTTATAGTAGTCCTTTCCATTAATTTTTAGGCGGAATCCGTAGTTTGCACCATTTATTTATCAAATTATTAACAAATTCCGTTAAAAAATCAACAGAAATTACTATTGTACTAACATTTTAATAGTTCAAGGGCATTCCCAGCAATGAAAAATGGCTCTGGGACTAAAGTTGCATAAGATTAAAAGTTAATGAGCAATTTACCCTTTTTTATTTCTAATATATAATTTTGTTGGCGGTAACAAGTGTTTTGATCAGGTTAGGTTAGTTCTTACCTTCCTTTCATTACAATTATATACAACAAATATAAGATTGTTTATTTTCAAAAATAATGTTTCACAATATTGAGCATTTGAATACGCACATATATATAGTCACTGAACGGGTCCTAGCAAGTACTTTTGTTTTCATTGTTTCCAATTCAAAGCACTAAATATATAAATACATACTAACAGGAACTTCAATATATAAATGTTGATCTTCAATATATAACATGCTTACTTACAAACTAAAAATATAAATATTAAAGAAATAAACTGATATAAAGTTGAACTTGATATTGCAAACATGTATATATATATATATGTAATTAGAAGGAAATATATAAGTACTAATACATGTTTGTTTATATTTTTATGATCTTTAGGTAGAGGGATCTGAAGAGCATAAAAGACCTAGGTCCGGGAAGAAGACGAAGAAACCGTCGCCGGTGCATTCAAATTCGCAGACCTCTGGGCGCAGCAAACCAGAAGAGAGTAGTACCATTAGAACAGCACCTGCTACTAGTACTAATGTCTTAGTTGATGATAACCCTTTTATGCAATATTGGCAAACGCATAGGACGTTCGAAGAAAATTACTTTGCCTTCGCACATAACAACTTCCTCAATAACCCTTATACTTTTCAACACTGGAGCTCAGACACTCGAGGTGAAACTACTGCCGAATTTGAAGAGCGTTGGCGAATGGCCGAAAACGAACTCCGTACGTCCGTGAACAAATTGCTCTCTACAGAAGGTGACTACGTACAACTTCACTACTAAACTCATGTTCTCTCCTTTTATCCATATGATCATAATAATCACTTTTTAACTTGGCATGGAATTTAAGAGATTACCTTTTTTTCGGTGTTTATAGAAACAAAGAAAAGGAAGGGGACCGAGAATCCAAATGAAGAAGAGAGAAGTAGCACCAAGATTCCTAAACAAGCTCGTTCCAAGAGGTTTGCCATTCCTATGGAAGCTTATCATGAGGGAAGAGGACACGAGGGGAAATGGGAAGCAGTTGTGAAAAATGTCGATTTGGGGATGGCCGAAAAGACTACCGCCAGTAGTCCTTCAAGAGATCTAGTTTCTTTTGGCAATTTTGCAACCCAGGTTGAAATAGACGACATTTCTCTGGAAGCTGCAGCAGGGGCTGAGAATACTGTCATTCATGAACATGATCGTAATTTAGCTGTTCTTTCGTCGATTGAGGATCAGCGTGATCTGATCAATTATCTTCCCATCGACGACATCGTTGATGAAGTGTTGCCCAAGTAGTCGGGTTTACTGTTCTCTCGAGCTAGCTAGATAGAGCTATCATATTCGACATTTGCTAGCTATCTAATTAATACCTAGCGCACTTTTTGTTAAGATTTCAAGTTTTTCTTCAATTTTCAGACTATTGAAAGAATATTAGTCCTTTTGAGGGCTTGATTCAGAGGGGATTATTAGTTACCTTTTAATTTGAAAACCTGTTTTTTTTTTTTTTTTTCCCCAATGAGTTACTGCAGATTTTTCTTTACAGTATTATAGATTGTGCTTGTGGAACAAAGATAAGAGTGTTAGAACCATATACTAATCGAATAGCTTGTGTTCAAAGAACGTTGTTATATAGCGTGAGTCTGTACTTGTCAACAACTTTTAACAACATATATATGCTGACCATTTTTGAACGACAATTTTCTTGTAGTGTGTGTGTGTGTGTGTGTTGCTGGGCTTTAATTTGATTTGTGGGAAATTAATGATCAAGAGTACCCACACTACATTCAAGTCACCAAGGTTCTCGAAGCTACCTGTAGCTTATGAGATTAGTTTGATACATCGAAACTATTTTATATGTTAATTTGTTGCTAATCTTAATATATCTTAGCCATAATTTATATCTACTTATCTTTAGCATGCATGCAGAGACGACGTTTACGTGAAACATGAATTTGGCGTCCAATGCAACTTTCTTTTGTATATTGGTTATATATTTTTATATATATTTTGCTCGGCTTTCTTTTCATTTTCGGGATATTAATCAAGACCAGGTTTAAATGTCACCAGGCTCTCAGAGCTACCTAGCTTATGAGGCTTATTTTGATATGTATTATCCAGTTTTATGCAAGTTTAATCTTTTTGCTAAGCAGATAGGTATGTGTATAAATAGTCTTCACCCCCCCCCCCCCCCTTCAATCAATAGTTCTCTATATTTTATTGGACAAACAATTTGAATTTTAAGAATAATAACCCAATCTTATTAAATTCATAAATATTAGTGGGTCTAGTGGCTTGACCCAAAATCTAAAGTATTAAATATGATTTTAATAGCCGAAGTTTTTAAAAGACTGGCCCATTCTACTAAGTAATATTTTGTATAACCAAACTTTTTGACAGACTCTTGATTTTCCTTAGATCTAAATGAAATTTAAGTCTGTACTATGATATATCAATGTGAAATTATCATCTTATTATCCGGATATGTTGACGTTCTTATAGTGCATATAAGCCTCGATAACAGTTCATCAAATCAGGTACGAGGCCCTTATGGTGTGAAAAAGGCAAAATCATGATTTATGATATGTTCTGTCAATAATAGGACCAGGATAGCTTATAATATGATTAAGACAGTACTGCCGATTTATTAAGCAGTATTAAAAGATGATTCTATGACCGGACCGTCATTACGGATGCATAATTAAGAATTAGGATTAGGAACACTCTAGAATTGTCCGGAACAATATTTGGAACAATCAGGTTAAGTGGCTTCAAGACCTAAGAAAAGCCTATATGCGGTCCAGTTATGAGCAGATAAATTTTGAACTGCAGCTCAACATCATCAAACTGTTGGTAGTTGAAACAATATTTGTACTTTCTGGATTAATAAGAAAATGGACGGCGTATTAGGAGGTAAGGCCAAACATGGCCTTACTTGGAGGCTAAGTAATTGAAGATAATTACACAAATTTTTGGATTTATTGTTTTTATGGAAAGAAATAAAGAGACAAGCATGGGAGGATTTTTTGGCTCCAACACTCCACATGGCTGGCCATTTGAGGGACAAGAAAGTAAAAAAAAAAAAAAAATGGTGTTTTAAGGCCAATTATGTAAATCAAGGGAAGTCGAAGAAAAAATTAAATTGTGGAAAAATTTAGAAATTTCACCTTTACATAGGTGTAAGTAGTGGAGAATTTACATAGGTGTAAGTAGTGGAGAATTTGGCCATTTTGCTATCTCCTCTCCTTTCCCTCTCTAGCTCTTAGAAAGAAAAAAAAAAAAAAAAAAGAAAAAAAAAAGAGAGATAGAAGAACAAGAGTCCTTGGTGGCCGGTTTTTGTTGGAAAATAAGTACAAGGATTTTCTCTCATCTAAGACCTAGAATCGACCTCCCTTCAAGCTTTAGAGGTATATTTCTTGATCCTCTAACTAAAACTTTAATTAGTTTTTGTTTTGTGGAATTTAAGTGCATTTAAGTTATGGGATGTAAGAGCATAAGCTCATGTTCTCTTATTTTCTATTTTATAGCCTCTAATGCTTGATTTATGCTTGGGTTTGTAATAACCAACCTGTTGTAAACTTATGATTTCTTTCGTTAAGAATCAAAGTCTGTTTATGTGATATGTATGATATGTTTTCTAAGAAAAGTTGTTGAATCTTTTGCTAAAAGATTCGATATCTATTTACGCTAGTTTACTACTACCTTTTGGTTAAAAAGAGTAAATTTATGACTCTATGTTGATAGTTTATAGCTTAAGGAAGTCCTATATGCGGGTTTAGGATAAATTTTGGACAATGGTCAGTACGATTATACTGTTATCAGGTGAAAAATAGTATATGAAATCTATGTTAGTATGAAAATAGACTGCATTAGGAGTTAAGCCAAACAAGGCTTTTAGGATGACACCTCAGATGACAAGTGTCATTTCCATAATTGGTCACCTCTCAGGGACCAAAATGCAAATATTTTATGTTTAGGGGTCAATTTGCAACTTTAAGAAAAGTTCAATGATTTTGAAATTTTAGAAGCTAGAAGCCTCTTAGGGAATGATTAAGTAAGATTTGGGATGTTTAGAGCGTAATCTTAGCCGGCCACTTTGAAGGACTAAGTGCAAATATTTTTGCCTTTAGGGGCCAAAGTGTAATTTTGAGGAATTTGTGGACTTATAAGCAAATACGTAAAAGTTTTGGGATTATGGACTTTTTAAGTTAAGTTTCCTAGTTCAACTATGTTAATGATCAATTTCTCAAATTTAGTTAGTCTAGTTGGAAATCAAGAGAAAAAGTTTGGATTGGAAAAATTTCCATTTGGACCAATCATGTTCTTCCATGTGGACACTTAGGAACCGGCCACATCATGGCCTTATGAGCAATAAATTTTGTTTTTGAGGAGCATTATGCAAAATTGAAGATTTAAGTGTCACTAAAATGTGACAAATCATGCTCTAGGTTTAGCAACTAAGCATCTCAATTTTGTTTGGTTGATTATGTTTATGGTTCAATTAGCAAGTTTTCCTTTGTAGCACACTATGGCCGGCCACCATGAGGGAGAGACACCTCATGGCCTAGCCTTGATGAACAACCTTCCTAGCCTTGCACCTTGGCAAGCCAAGGCTTGCACAACTCATCACCATGACCGGCCATAGCAAGGAGACAACACACCATGGCCTAGCTTTGGTGAGCAACTCATCTAGCTTGCTATCTTGGCTAGCTCAAGCTTTGCCAAATCACTAACCATGACCGGCCACCATGAGGAAGAAACACCTCATGGCTTAGCCTTGGTGAATCAACCATCTAGACACCCTAGCCTAGCTCCCTTGGCAAGCCAAGGCTTACACACTTCATCCTAGGGCCAGCCACTCAAGAGAATGCCACAACAAACTTGTAGCCTTGATGAGCAAGCATTCTAGCTAAGCTTGCTCGGCAAATTAGAGCAAGGAGGGCCGGCCAACACATAAGGACTAAGGAGAAATATTTTGGTTTTAGGAACCAATAGATAAATTACAAAAGATGGATTTCTTAAAACTCCTTTAGCTCTTGACACCTCATGCACCCTAGGTTAGCTTGGTAAGTTTGATAGTCTTGCTTGTTTGTTAGCAAAGCAAGCACAAGCTCCACCTAAGGCCGGCCAAACTTGGGAAGAGGACACCTCATGGTTCCTAGCATTGATTAATAAGCATCCTAGCTTAGCTACTTGGCAACTTGGCCGGCCACCTCTCAAGAAGTCAAGAACAAGTTTGATTCTTCTAGGGACTATTGTGCAATTTTAGGAAGTAGAATATTTCCCTATAAATAGGTGAGGGTTGTTCCACTTCATTTTGTTAGCAAACACACACAAGCAGCCCATATTCCCTAGTCTTCTGCCTTAGGAACCGAACCAAGAAAGGAGAGAAAAGAAAAGAGAACAAGAGGGAGAAGGGTACTTGGTTTAGTGTAGGAATTGAGAAGTAAATTTTAAAACCCTAGTTTAAGAATTTCATCCGAGGAACTTGAGGTAAATATTGTTATCCTCTAGTTCTTCATTTTAAGTTCTAATTAAGATTTAACAATATGACGCCTCGACTTCCCAAGCCAGGTCGACACCATACATACTTGATCTTTTCTTGAAAATTTGAGACTAAGTTTTTTTTTTATTATTTTTTTATTTTTAAAAGCGTATTCACACAAGTTATCTTGTAGAGAAAAACTCGCCATATATACAGACCATACTGAAAGTACCTTCTCGTGTCTTCAAACTTCATACATATAACAAAATATAATTTACTTTTGAAGTATAAACATATTTTCTGAAAATTAGATGCGAAAAATTATGCGTAGTGGTATCCCACACCGCCCTTCACCCGCCGCATCGTTCGCATAGCCCACCACTTAAGCTGCAGGCTTCTTACCTACAGTATGAAATATAAGAGTGAGCTTTCGCCCAGCAAGTTCAACATAATCTCACAAAATATATCAAACATCTTTAAAAAGAAACATGCCAATCATCACAAAACTCATGCATGATCCATTTATGATTGATTAAATGTCTTATGTTTCATTATAGACTCAATCTTTATTATCTTGTCTCAACATGTGGGCCCATAGTGTACGTACCAAAAGCGCGCAGCCTCCAGACAAAACTAGGGTTTGCAAGGCCCTAACAGTTCTGGGAATTAAACTGAACCCTTCACGATCACGGAAGGTAAATATCACAACTGAAACATGTAGCCTCCACGATCACGGGAGGTTGGTACGACACCTTACTTGTTTCATCTTACCATGTGGTTTAACATTAGTGAACATGCCTCATGATGTCACTATGTCATATCATACTCAACATTTGCCATAGCATAGCCTTCTTGAAACATGGCATTTCTGATACCATGGCATTTCTGAAACCATGGCATTTCTGAAACCATGGCATTTCTGAAACCATGGCATTTTTTGTAAACATGGCATAACATGTCATAACATAACTTAGCACATCATAGCATAGTATCACATATTATGGCATCACATATCATAGTATAACATAGCATGTATACTTGAAAATATAGTATACTTGAAAATAGTCTTTACTATTTTCATACTGTAGGTGAGGTTCGATACTTGCCTGGTATGCTATGTTCCGGGTTTGTTGCTTCAACTCAGATCACAACTGCAGGTTACTTCCTGCTATTAAAAAGAACATAGGATAAGAATCCTATAAAATGTTGGTGACCTTTCCAACATTCTAGTTATATGTCCCCATACAAATCTTGATTATTTTCTAGGTTACTAATCGTAACCCTAGAGTTTGTGCTTAACCAAACTTGATCCATTACTTGTTAGGTTACTTGAGGTAACCTTGGGTATTAAACCTATGTATATATGAATAGTATCAGGTTACTATTCCTATTATCGGGCCTAAGCTTTAGTAACTTGGGTATCCTTCCCGGTTACTATCCGTCAACCTCTTGTTACTATACTTTGGCTTTTAAAATCCAAATATGGAAAATTTGACAACAATCTTTTGTTTAACTTAAAAATTCGTAGTTTTCAAAGTGTGACTTTATAAAAATCATTAAAGGCTGAAAACTGCCTTTAGAACAGTTTTCACCGTCAAAACAGTGGTGTTGGTGCAAAAATACAGTTTTTCTGCATGTTTTTAGAAAATCCTGTGCATGAATTTCTTGCTCTTATGCACAATTTTTATAGTTCAGGTTGTATTTAAAAATCCAGATTGAATTTGAAAAACTTGTCTTCATGAAAGTTCTTGCTCTTGAAAAATTCTAAAACTTTCGTGTTTTAAGAAAAACCCAGTTCTGCTTGAATTCTTGTCAGTTTTAATTTGAAACCTACTGGACGTGTAGACTAGGTCTGGCAGATTAGTCTCGGATTTTCATAAAAACGGAGGCCATTGGAGCCTCATTTTGAAAATCTGTTTACGTTTTCCCCTAGGAAAAACTATTCCGAGCAACTTTCGTGTTTTAAGTTTTGCCTAATTCGACCTCTAAAGGCCTCAAAATCGGCTTGCCGTAAAACTGGTCAGGATCCACCCGAACCTGGCAGTTTTTCGGTTTAGAGTTCGTTTTACGTCCTATTTCATGCAAACTACCTCAACCGAACTTGCGGGAGCCTAGATAGCAAGCATGCAGCATATTCTAATGTTCCTTACCATCATTACATAAACATTCATCACATCAAACACTTAGTGTGCATAACCAAGCACAACTTAAACATATTTAGGGACATATAACTTATCAAACACCTAATATGCAATTCTAGAATATGCTTGCACATAAAAACAGGGGGCATACTATTCATCATCCATCTAGCATGCAACCCTAGTTATCAACTCAACATAAGCACAATTAAAGCTCATAACAAATATAAACATCAAACCACCCCTTAATACCTAATCAAGCACCACCTAAAGCAATAAAATAGCTTTGAGCTTATGCTCTTACATCCAATGGCTTGAATACACTTAAATTCCTCAAATTGAATGCTCAATTTAAAGCTTAGGGTTGGGAGGATTACCTCTAGGGTTTGGAATTGATTTCTCAAGCTTGGATCCCAAAACCTTTTTTTTTCTTTCCCTTGGCTGCCACCCACCGGTTCCTCCACCAAATCTTGCACCAAAATTTTAGTTAATCCTTTGGTATTTCCTTGAACCAAAATCAACCAAAACCAAACAACATTTTTCCTTACCTTTTCTCCTTATCACAGCCGGCCACTAGGCCTAGAAAAGGGCACCAAATTTTTTCAAAACCTTTGCTTGATGTTGTAGAGAAAAACCGACCACCCTAGCACTAAAACCCCTTTGGTTCTCAAATTTTTCTTTGTTCTTGCTCACCCTTGGAAGTCCGGATTTCTTGAGGGAGAAAATGGCAAGAGTTTGGCTGATTTTTCCTAATTTCTTGAAGCAAAAAAACCGCCCCCCCCTTAAGCCTATTTATAGGTGAGATTTTGAACCTTTTTGCAAAATTTTTGGTTCACCTTTTTCTTGCAAGTCCTTGGAGCAAAACCAATTTGCACAAAATTTTGCCAATAACCCCCCCATGTGGCCGGCCATTAGAGGTGAACTTGGAGGCCAAGTTTTGATTTCTTTCCATAAGCTTTGTTAAATAATTATGATGTCATAATTAAGGATAAGGTGATGTCACACTAAGGCCTTGTTTGGCTATTTTCTTCAATAATCAATCCATTTTTAAGCTTCACAGATATTTCCAATACTGTGTTTACTAATACACAGTACAATTCAGTACGGTTATACTGAGCTGCAGTCCAAAATTTATCTGTGTATAGTTGGACTGTATAAAAAATTTCTCTTTTTATTTAAAGTCCTTTGGCCCTTAATATCCTATTTTAGGTGCTTGATTTTTCTATGGTGGTTTTAAATCTTAATAATACTATCTTGTCTGTAAAGACGGTTTTCACAGTATTTTTCCCATACTGCTTATCATATCACAGTACCGTCTTACTCTGGTCAACCTTTGACTTATTATGGTCAAACTTTGACTTTTTGATCAAACTTTGACCATCATGAATTCATAAATTTCGTCATGCCTTTTTCCTTAAAAGGCCTATTATGGAGTCTCATAATTAATTTACCGAGAACGCAACCCTATACTGGTAAAATTATGAATTTTGTATTAGTGTTCATAATTTTCATACAATTGCACATAAACACATAGTACAAACTTTAGATTTCTTATATACAAGAAAATCATGAGTTCGTGAAAATTTTTGGATATTACAAAGAATATGTATGAGCATGAGTTCAATTCTTGAAAGACATATGCATTAGGATTTTAGTATGCTCGATTAGAGTTCGAATTGAACGGTTTTTCTGGAAATAAGATTTTGAGGCCTTTAGAGGCCGAATTTGGAAAAAGTTAAAACTGTAAAGTTGTAGAGAAGGAAAAATTCTAGGGGCCAGCATAAACAGTTTTTGAAATAAGGCCTCTAAGACCTTTGTTTTTACAAAAACCCGAGACCAAATTATGATTAGTAATTTTGGTCGAAATATTTTTAAAGGAAGAAATAAGCGGGTTAAAGACAGATTTGAGTTTTGAGTTTAAAATAAAAGTTGTAGGAGACTTCAAGGTCTACAACTTTCATGAAGAAAATTTTTTCAAATCTAAATCAAATCTATAAGAAAAGGACCAAACATTATGAATTAGTTTAAAACCCAGTTTTCAGAATTCTAGGGTTTTATTAAAATTCAAAAAGGAGTTGAGTTTTAGGGTTTGTACTTTAAAGAGTTAGAATTTATATGATATTGTCATAGGATGATACCTATCCTATGATTTTCTTGAAAACAGGAAAGCGACCTGTTTAAGTGGAATATTTTAATTCAAGGCGCAAGTAACGGTAAGTACGACTCCGCCTACGGCATAAACAAAATTGTTTGTTGTAGTTGAATGTCTTCAAGTTTATGATGATATAAGTATGATAAATGATTATGGCTTGTATGATATCAAGTTTTATGATGATATGTATGTAAGGAATGTTATGATATGTAAGCATGTACGTTTCCAAGAAATGATGAATGTTATGGCATGTATGCTCTCAAGTTTACTTTAATGAGTACAGTATGAATATTTATAGTATGTATCTTCATATGATGAATAGTTTGATATGATAGCATCACGAAGCATGCTCACTAATGATAATATATTGGGTAAGATATGAAATCCCAGTCAGTTAAGAAACTGGTTATGATTATGAATAAAATTTCAAGTATGAAACAAGATAAGAACAAGATTTAAGCATCATTATAAGCAGGATGCTATATGTCGTATCTGTTGGAAAAATCGGATCGGTAATCAGAGTTACGGCGCAGCGGAAGTTTTAAAATTTTTATGCCGTTTCCGGAAAAGAATCTCATGATGCATATAACAATAAATTAAATTTATGATCAAGCGTACCTTTATTCTTGGATTCCGGAATTACTAGAGCGTTTGACCAACGTGTCTTCTCTATTATTCTCGAGTTCCACGTCTCAGAGTGTGTGTGGGCACACGTTCTATGGATCCAAGCGACCGGTAATGCTTTTCGAAGTCTAGATCCCTCCTTCTCAATTCCGATGTACCTTGTTGAGAATATGATCAACCTTCTTCCTTCAAAACTGCAAAACAGGAACCAGTTAACCTCCTAATGAAAATAATCACTCGGTTTAACCTTCCTCTCAGTTTTGGTTCAATAGAATTTTCTCTCTTTTTCTTTCTCACAAGATAGCCGAATTTTTGATGTTCCGGAAAAACTAAATTTTTTCCTTTTCTCCAAAAACATTTTTTTGCTCTTGAAAAATTACCAAAATTCAAAAATTAGTTTTTCATGAATCCCTAGCCTTTATATAGAAGTCCAATCCTTTTTCAAAATTCATCTCAAAAAAAAAAAATTATTATTTTTCTGGATAAATTTTGAATCAAAAGATCATACAACTTTAGGGCTAGATTCATTGAACCTAAAAACGTTTTTCAAAGAGGAAATCTTCCTCAAAAAATTCGGCCATATTGAGTTTGTTAAGCTAGATTGGTGATTCAAATTTTAAAACAAGAATCTAGACTAGTCAAAAGATCCTAGTCCTATCTAGATTCAAATTCCTTTTAAACCTTTTGAATTCAAATAAGATTCACTTATTTGAATTAATATTTTCCATAAACATTAACCATATTAATTAATTTAAATCAATGAAATATTTTAAATTTCCTTTCCTCAAAAAAAAAAAAAAAAAAAAAAAAACGTGAACTACTTTTAATTAGGAAAGAAAAATACATGAAATAATCTCCATTATTTAAATCAATTAATAATTTAATGTTAGGAATTTATTTGAATAATTTTGAAACAAAATTTTTCTTCCCTCCACCTATCTAAAAACCGTGCACCTTATTGAGATTAGGAGAGAAAAATTTGTTTTTCCAAAATTAAATAATCCAAACACAATCTTATTTCCAAAATTCAAATTAACCAATCACATGTTGACAAATCATTTGTCTACAAATTTTACATGTCCAATCCTTTCTGGATTGCATGTTAGAGAGTAACATGTCTTAATAGACATTACTAAATTCTATTTAAATTTACCGATCTCATAAGGAACAAATCCTGAGACGCTTTATGGAACTATGCGAGCTAATAGAGGGACCCGATGGAAATATGTAAAGAGGCTCCTATAATTGTGAAAAATTAATCCCAGATTAATTATTCATCAATTATCAACTTCAAAACTATTCCACTAAAAGTTTGAAGCTGAACTCCTGTTTACATACCGTATTACGAAAGCTCTCTCACGTAGTGCTTCTTCCATGATTTATTCATCGCTTGCTTAATCCCCATATGTCATCCATGATTGAAATAAGGACTTTTTCCGTTTTACCTTTTCAATCATTTTAACTTAAAGTTCCATTATTCTCTATTGAAAGAATCACCAATTATAAAACCATACAATTGGTAAACCACCAGAGAACACAAAGTAAACCGATGGCCAAGATCTTGTTATACTATCTTTCAATCCCCGAATAATGCCTTTAAGTAGATAACATTTACTATCGTTAAGATAGCTATGGATTCCGTATCTATGAATCTTGATTTCTCCATCCATAAGTCATGCACCCAAAACACAAGTATATTGACCATGAATTAACAGTGTCTCACCTGTAGTGCATTAAAGTACAAAAGTCATGGATGCGAATTCAAGTAATCATTTCAGGATTAAGATTAATGCAGGATGATAATCAAAGTGTCATTGATTCTTATAAACGGAATTATTAAACCGAAACAATTAACACTTTAGGTCCAGTCCAATGTCATACCTCAATACTGGTATACATTAAAGTTTCTACTCGGAACCTATCCGATGGTCAAGACAAACCATCCCTCCAAGGAAGTAGACAACTTGTACAATCTTATCATGAATAAGATCCCCAATCTTATTCCATCGATTGCGGATTATTTATTTAGACTGTTATCAAATTACCACGTCTTCTATGTATACCCCGTATACATATGGTAATCTGATATATTACCAACAGTCAAGGAGTATTTTATGTTTGCTCAAAATAACCATACATTCAACAAATGAAAGTAAATAGGACACATCTTATTAAACATGAATAACCTCCTCTTATTAATATCAAAATGTCATATTTACAGAAAATCCCTAATATTGATTTTTTATCCTTAGGCACATTTAGATCCCAACAGTATCGACCCGCGTTAGGTCGGGTTTGGTTCATGGTTTGAGTTGGACAGGGCTGGCCGCCCCAACCACTCCATGGCAGCGCGCCACGGTACGTACATTTATGTTATGTTATGTAAGGGCCCAAAAAAATATGCTAACTTATGAAAACAGAAATGAAGCATAAATGGTTCATGCATTATGATATCATGAAATGTTTGTGGATAAATAGTTGTGCTTGTTGAGCGAAAGCTCATGATTTACGTTTATGCTGTAGGTAAGCAATCCTACGGTACTACATGATGCAAGGCAGTGGAGCATGGCAAGGCAAAACTGTGAAACTGTGGGACGGGAATCACTACGTTTCTTTTTGTTGAAATAATGTTATTTTAAATATGTTGTATTTGAATACGAGACATCAATACTATGATATGTGAATAAGAATATGTACATGTATGTATGTAAGTATTTGTTAAGTAGTTTTCAGTTCAAGATATATATACTGAGTATAAAAAAAAAAAAAATTTAGCTCAAGTTTTCATATGTTATAAGTAAGTATGTATGGTGACGGCCTACGATAGGCGGGTCGTTACAGGGTTAACTTGATTTGCTAGCCCTAAGCTTAGGTTTGATTTTATGCTTTAAGATATGTTTTGAAGATTATGTGTATGTCATTATGCTCTTATATGTTCAAGTTTGGTGATTATATACATGTTGACTAAGAGATCAACTTAAAAACACAATTTGGTAAATTGGTCAGTTATCAATATTATGTTCTTCAAGTAAATAGACAAGTGCATTGTTAAATTTTAAGAAATAAACTAGACACGCTACATGATGACTTGACTCACGGCTTTGACAATTCGAGGTAGTGTGTGCGAATTTTTAAACTGGAACCAACAAAAAAATAAACTGTCGGTTTTCGGAATAATTTGGACAGTTTTCTTATAACTCAATTTTGAGCCTTAAGGCCGAATTTGAACAAAGTTATAACCGAAAAGTTGTAGAACACAGAAAATCCTAGGGGGTAACATGAAATGTTTTGGAAAAAAGGCTCCAAAGGCCTCTATTTTCATTAGTTTCAAAACTGATCGGTCCAGGTACTATACACAGCCAGAATATTACAAGGGGAAGAACGGGGAAGTTAAAGATAGATTTAAGCTTTAGGAACAAAAGTTGTAGGTTTCGACAAGATTTATAACTTTTGTAGAGAAAACTTTTCCAAATTCTAAACCGAATAAAAGATAAAACTGAATTTTCAAAAGAAGAGAAAATTCCTGCACACATACATTCAATCCAATTAAAAGGATGTTTTGAAATTAGTTTATAAGGTTTTGTGACTCCTCTGAAAATGGACTATGGTTTTACAAAAATAGTTTATAAGAGGTTTAAGTTCATTTGAATTTTACAAGTGCTTTTTAAACCTTAAATACATACGATGTATTATAAAATGCAATTTCAAATATTGTATCAAGAAATGCTTAATTTTTAAAGTTAAGATATTTTGTAATTAAACAAGGTATTTTTGAGCAAAGAAAATAAAATAGACCAAAGTTAATTAAGAGTATAGTAACAATTCTATGACTGGAGATGGCAGTGACTAAGAAGATAATTAATTGGTTTGGAGATCGATTCATTGTTTACTTAATATGTTATGGATTGTTAAGTACTAATGCAGAATAATTCTTACGCTCTGTCTAAAAATAGGAATATAACATGTTGCCTTGCTTTTCGAAACGCAAGGACAAGAGTGTGTGACAGCTTGTAAGTACAACCCCGCCTACAACATAGGCAAAAATATTTTTACCACTTTACATGTTTTCCAAATAATCATGCATTGATTTATATGATGCATATATGCTTTATGTTCTAATTTTCATTATTTTCGTGGCATCATGAATGTATGCTCACTAACAATCAATTACATGACAAGAACAAGATCAAGTTTTCAAGTACGAAACAATTAAGATTCAAGTCTTCAAGTATGATCAGATCAAGATCAAGTTTTTATGTATTAAATCAAGCAAGTTTTCTTGTGTCGTACCGACCTGCCACAAGAGCGGGTTTGGTCCATGGTTTGAGTATGATTGGGCTGGCCGGCCCAACCACTCCATGGCTACGCGCCACGGTACGTACACCCATGTTAAGTAAGGGGCCCAAAACTAAGTTAACATAAGAAAGTATAATTGATTCATGCCTTCTTTAGCTAAGATCACTTTGTGGGTTTAGGAAGTTGTACTTACTGAGCGAAAGCTCATAACTTATGTTCATGTTGTAGGTAAACAACCTACCGGTAATGTGTGACGCCCCGACTTCCCAAGCCAGGTCGACACCATATATACTTGTTCTTTACTTGAAAATTTGAGAATTTTTTTTTTTTAAACATATTCACATAAGTTATCTTGTAAAGAAAAACTTGTCATGCATACATACCATACTGAAAGTATGATCTCAAGTCTTCAAACTTCATACATACTGTATAACATAATATACTTTTGAAATATATATTTTAACTCAAAAGCGGTTGCGGAAAATTTTGCGTAGTGGTATCCCACACCGCCCTTCACCCGTCGCATCGTCCACATAGCCGACCACTTAAGCTGCAGGCTTCTTACCTACAGTATGGAATATAAGAGTGAGCTTTCGCCCAGCAAGTACAAACATAATCTCACAAAATATTTCAAACATTTTATAAACATGCCAATCATCATGAAACTTATGCATGAACCATTTATGATGATTGAATGTCTTATGCTTTATTATAGACTCAATCTTGAACTTATTATCTTTAACATGTGGGCCCATAGTGTACGTACCAAAAGCGCGCAGCCTCCAGACAAAGCTAGGGTTTGTAAGGCCCTAACAATTCTGGGAATTATAACTTGATCCTTCACGATCACGGAAGGTAATTACCACAACTGAAACATGTAGCCTCCACGATCACGGGAGGTTGGTACGACAACTTACTTGATTTATCTTACCATGTGGTTCAACATTAGTGAACATGCCTCATGATGTCACTATGTCATATCATACTTAACACTTGCCATAACATGGCATTCTTGAAAACATGGCATTTTTGAAAACATGGCATTCTTGTCAACATGACATTCTTGTAACATGGCATAACATGTCATAACATATCTTAGCATATCATCACATGGCATCACATATCATAGTATAACATAGCATGTACACTTGAAAATATGATGTAAAAAGCATAGCTTAACATAGCATATTTGAAAATAGTGTTTACTATTTTCATACTATAGGTGAGGTTTGATACTTGCCTGATATGCTATTTTCCGGGTTTGTTGCTTTAACTCAGATCGCAACTGCAGGTTACTTCCTGCTATTAAAAAGAACATAGGATAAGGATCCTATAAAATGTTGGTAACCTTTCCAACATTCTAGTTATATGTCCCCCATACATGTCTTGATTATTTACTAGGTTACTAACCATAACCCTAGAGTTTGTGGTCAACCATACTTGATTCATCGCTTGTTATTATTGGGCCTAAGCCTAGTAACTCGGGTATCCTACCCGGTTACTATCCGTCAACGTCTCGTTACTAAACTTTGGCTTTTAAAATCCAATTTGAAAAATTTGGCTAAAAATCTTTTGTTTAAAATTCGTGGTTTTCAAAGTAGGACTTTATAAAAATCATTAAAGGCTGAAAACTGCCTTTAGAACAGTTTTCACCGTCAAAACAGTGGTGTTGGTGCAAAAAAAAATACAGTTTTTCTTCATGTTTTTAGAAAATCCTGTGCAGGAATTTCTTGCTCTATGCACAGTTTTTATAGTTCAGGTTGTATTTAAAAATCCAGATTGAATTTGAAAAACTTGTCTTCACGAAAGTTTTTTCTCTTAAAAAATTCTAAAACTTTCATGTTTTAAGAAAAACCCAGTTCTTCTTGGATTATTGTCAGTTTTAATTTGAAACTTACTGGACGTGTAGACTAGGTCTGGGCAGATCAGCCTCGGATTTTCGTAAAAATGGAGGCCATTGGAGCCTCATTTTGCAAATCCATCCCGGTTACTCCTACAAAAAACTGTTCCAAGCAACTTTCATGTTTTAAGTTTTTCCAAATTCGGCCTCTAAAGGCCTCAAAATCGGCTTTCCGTAAAACTGGTCAGGATCCACCCGAACCTGGCAGTTTTTCGGTTTAGAGTTCGTTTTACGTTCTAGACGTGGAATCTAGCTCAACCAGCCACTGCGGGAGCTCTAATACACACATGCAGTGGTTTTATAGCGTGTAAATTTTCTTTAATCACAATTTCTAACATCACCATGCAAACCTAATTGATATTGGATCAACTAAGTTGCATGATTTCGGTTGCACAAAACCTAACAAGCATACTAATTAAATTCTAGCAACCTAGCACAAAATTATCATTCACCAACACTAGGGCAGATTGGGGACATATAATAAACTAGTATTTAGCATGCAAATTAAGAAAATTAAAGCAAGCATGCACATAAAAATCAAACCACCCCTAATTCTAGATCAAGCACAACCCTAGATTCCTAACTTTGGGCACAAATAAATTGAGCTTATGCTCTTACAATTTCAACTTGAAATACATGTAAATTTCAAATTGAATGCTTAATTGAAAGAGATTAAGGTCTAGAATGGATTACCTTGATTTATTGAAGAAATTGAGGCTAGGGTTTGGTCACAAAAATTTTCCTCCTAGGACACCACCCAAGGCCGGTTTTGTTGCACTAATTGGCACCAAAATTGGCTGATTCTTGGTGGCTGCATTGCACCTAAACTAAGCACTCTTAAATCCAAATTTTCTCACTCACTCACCCCCCCTTGGCAGCCGGCATGTTGGCCCAAAATTGGGCACAAAAACTTCCAAAATTGTTGCTTGAACTTGCTAGGGGAAACCGAAGACTACAAACATCAAAACCCCTAAGTTTCTCAATTTTTTCTTCACTCAATCACCCACTTGAGATTGCAGATTTTTGGAGAGGGAAAATGGGCAGAATTTGGCTGCTTTTTCTGATTTTTTATCAGCCAAAACTGATCCCCCCATGAGCCTATTTATAGGTGAAAAATGGGACCTTTTTGCAAAAATTTTTGTTCAACTTTTGCTCATAAATCCATAGAGCAAAATTAATTCTATTTTGACCCCCCCCCCCCCCTCCCCCAACATGGCCGGCCACCTAGTGGTTCTAGAACACTCCATAATCTTCTAATAATTAATATTTTTTTATTTAAAGCCTTAATGATGTCATAAATCAAAAGGTGATGACCTAAGCCTAGTTAAGGCTTGTTTGGCTTTTTCCTTAAAAAGCAGTCCACTTTTAAGCCAACACAGATATTTTTGGTACTGTGCTCATTAATACACCATACTATGGTATTGTAAAGCAGTCCAAAATTTATCTGTGTAAAAATGGACAGTACGAAAAATTTTCTTTTTCCTTAAAACTTTTTGGCCCAAAAATTCCTATAATTGTGCTTGATTTTTCTATGGTGGTTTTATTTCTCATTTATATTTTCTTGTCCATAATTTTGATTTTTGCAGTATATTTTCCATACTGCCTGTCATATATCTGTGTAGTCAACCTGTTGACTTTTTTTTTTATTGGTCAAACTTTAACCAACAAGAAATTATAAAAATTTTCATCCCTTTTTGCTCAAAAGGTCACATGCTTAGCAAAACAACTGTTTATTGAGTCTCATAATTAATTTGATGAGAACTCAAATATTTACCGATAAAATTACGAGTTTCGCATTGATACTCATAATTTTCATGAAACATTACATAAACACATAATGCGAACTTAAATTTCTTAGACATAAGGAAATAATAAGTGTGTAGAAATTTTTGGTTATTACAATCCACCATCCTTACAAAATTTTCGTCCTCGAAAATTAGAGTAATTCTGGGTGGCTTTTCTTCATATCCTCTTCACGTTCCCATGTTGCTTCTTCAACCTCATGATTTCGCCATAACACCTTTACTAGAGGTATAACTTTGTTCCTTAGCACCTTCTCTTCTCGTGCCAAGATCCGAACCGGTTTCTCCTCATAAGTCAGATCCTCGTGAGCATCAATTGGTTCATAATTCAACACATGTGATGGATCCGAGATGTACTTTTTTAGCATCGACACATGAAATACATTGTGTACATATGCTAATTCTTGGGGTAAAGCCAATTTATAGGCCACATTACCAACTCTTTCCAGTATTTCGAATGGCCCTATGTATCTTGGACTTAATTTCCCCTTCTTTCCAAATCTCATAACTCCTTTGAATGGAGCAACTTTAAGAAAAACCAAGTCTCCTACTTGGAATTCCAGAGGCCTTCTGCGTTTGTCGGCATAGCTCTTTTGTCGACTAAATGCAGTTTCCATCCGTCGGCGTATAAGTTTCACGGCCTCAGTGGTTCTTCGAATAAAATCCGTGGACACAAGTTCCTTCTCTCTTGTCTCTTACCAATGGACTGGAGATCTGCACCTTCTCCCATACAGGGCTTCATAAGGAGCCATTTCAATTGAAGCTTGAAAACTGTTGTTGTACGAGAACTCAATCAAAGGAAGCTTTTTATCCCAAGTTCCCTTGAAATCCATCACACACGCTCGCAACATGTCCTCTAGAGTTTGAATGGTTCTCTCGGATTGCCCGTCCGTCTGAGGGTGAAAAGCCGTACTAAAAGTAAGCTTTGTACCCATGGCTTGATGTACACTCCTCCAAAACTTAGAAGTGAAACGTCCATCACGATCCGAGATAATCGATTTCGGAATCCCATGATAGCGAACGATTTGCGCGACGTATAATTCCGCTAGCTGCTCTACTGAAAAGCTAAGCTTGATGGCAATAAAGTGTGCAGACTTCGTCAAACGATCAACAACCACCTAAATAGCGTCGTTGCCACTGGTAGCTCGGGGTAGTCCAACTACAAAATCCATGGTCACTTGGTCCCATTTCCATTCTAGAATGGAAATTTTCTGCAATTCTCCCCCTGGACGTTGGTGTTCTGCCTTGACCCTTTGACACGTAAGGCATTTACTGACGAAGGTAGCAACGTCATTCTTCATTTTGGGCCACCAAAAATTTTCCTTCAAGTCTTGGTACATCTTTGTGGCTCCAGTATGAACGGAATACGGAGTCTCATGAGTCTCTTTCATGATTTGCTCCTTCAACTCGTCCTCGTTAGGAATGCATAATCTATTTTTTTTTTCTGATAGAGTATGCCCTCATCAGATATGTTGAAATCCGACTCCTTTCCTTCTAAGACCTCGGTCTTTGTCCTAAGCAGCGACGCATCTCTTTCTTGTCGCTCCTTCATGCCATCCAAAATGGTAGGTTGGAAGGTTAGAGCAGCTAAACTCCCCGTGATAAGCTCTATTCCAGCTTCCACTAGCTTATTCTGAAGAGGTTCAATCAACGACTGAATTGACATCAATGAGGAAGACGACTTCCGACTAAGGGCATCGGCTACTTTATTAGCCTTCCCTGGATGGTAACGGATGTCGATGTCGTAATCTTTCACTAGTTCGAGCCATCTTCTTTGTCTCATGTTAAGCTCCTTCTGTGTGAAGATATACTTCAAACTCTGATGATCTGTGTAAACTTCACACTTAGTACCGTAAAGATAGTGTCTCCAGATTTTGAGTGCAAATACCACCGCCGCAAGTTCCAAATCATGCGTCGGATAGTTCTTCTCATGATCCTTAAGCTATCGTGAAGCATAAGTGATCACCTTTCCATTCTGCATGAGAACGGCTCCCAATCCTATCTTGGAAGCATCGCTGTATATCACGAAGTTTCCTTCCTCCACATTTGGAATTGTGAGAATTGGAGCACTAGTCAGCTTGCTTTTCAGCTCCTGGAAGTGCTCTTCACATTTTGCAGTCCATTCATACTTTTTCCCTTTCCGTGTAAGTGCGGTGAGCGGCGCTGCAATTTTAGCAAATCCTTCAACGAAACGTCGGTAGTAGCCCGCTAAGCCGAGGAAACTACGTACTTCGGTGACGTTTTTCGGAGCTAGCCATTCACTTACTGCTTCAATCTTAGCCGGATCTACAGATATGCCGTCCTTGGAGACCACATGTCCTAAGAAATGAACATTTTCCAACCAAAATTCACACTTTGTGAATTTAGCATAAAGCTGGTTTTGCTTTAAAATTCGTAAAGCAATCTTAAATGCTCCTCATGCTCCTCCTTTGATCTTAAATAAATCAAGATATCATCTATAAAGACGAGAACAAACTTATCCAAGTAATTCTTGAATACTCGATTCATCAGGTCCATAAAGGCTGCTGGAGCATTTGTCAATCCGAATGGCATAACGAGGAACTCGTAATGTCCATATCGCGTACGAAAAGCTGTCTTGGGGACGTCTCCTTCCCTAATTCGGAGCTGATGATATCCGGATCGTAGGTCAATCTTTGAGAAAATTGAAGCTCCTCTCAGCTGATCAAACAAATCGTCGATCCGAGGCTAGGGATACTTGTTCTTGATGGTTATCTTATTTAATTCCCGATAGTCAATGCACATCCTAAGAGTGCCGTCCTTCTTTTTAACGAACAAAACCTGAGCTCCCCATGGCGAGTAGCTTTGACGAATGAATCCTCGATCCAGAAGCTCCTGTAACTGAATCTGCAATTCTTTAGTTCGCAGGCGCCATCCTATAAGGTGCCTTGGATATTGGTGCCGATCCAGGAAGTAATTCAATCTCAAAAGAGATCTCTCGTTCTGGTGGCAATCCTGGCAATTCCTCAGGAAAAACCTCTATAAACTCCTTGACTATTGGTACTTCTTCCGGCCTACTCTTGGTCTCTTGTGTCTTATCCACCATGTTGGCTAGAAATCCAATACATCCTTCTGCCAACAACTTTCTAACCTTCAGCGCAGAAATGAACATTTTCGACTGTCTTGGAGTCGATCCTCTAAAAATAAACTCCTCGCCTCCAATTGGCTTGAACGTGACAGTACGTCGTGGACAGTCGATAACTGCGTTGTATTTCCCCAAGAAATCCATACCTAGGATGACATCGTAGTCGTATAGGTCAATGATGATCAAGTTGGTATACATTTCCCTACCACATATAATTATTGGAACGTGACGTATCCAATAATCAGACAACAGAATCTCCCCGGAGGGTAATGCAGCCCTAAATATTCTTCCGATTCTATCACTTGCTCTACCTAGTTTCTTAGCGAACCTAGGTGATGTGAATGAATGCGTAGCTCCAGAATCAATTAACACGTAGGCATCTTGTTGGGCAAAAGGAAGCTGACCTGTCACCACGGTGGAAGGTCCAGCTTGAGCATCCTCCTTAGTGTAGGCGTAGATGCGTCCTTGCGGCTCTGGAGTTTCCAGCCTGCCTTGAGAGATTTCAGGTCCCTCGAGCTTCATTTGTGCAGCGTGAAGTTGAGATCCCTGTCCTCTCTGTTGGTTCTGCGGATTCTGAGGATTGAGATTGCAGTTCCTAGCATAGTGGCCTTCCTTGCCACATAGAAAACAGCGATTGTTTCCAGCACGGCAATCTCCCGGGTGCCTTCTCCCACATTTCTGACAAGTGGGATAACTGTTGTTATCAGGAGCATTCTTCTTCTGGGGAAAATTCTGTTGATTCCCCTGTCCTCCTGCATTCCACTTCCTCTTCTGCTGGTTGTTGCCGTACTGTTTGTTGTTGTTGTTTTGACCCGAAGGTCCTCCTTGACATTTCTGTTGTGAAGTTTGGCCTTGCTTGGCCTGGTTCTGCTTGGCTTGGGCCTTTTCTTCCTTCCTTTCCTTGAAAAACTTAGCCCATTGTTCCTTGTTCTGACCTACCCAATACTCAGCTCGAATTACCCTGCTGACACATTTAGCAACAGTGAGTGGTGGATGGGGGCCACTACTAATTACTACTGCCAAATCCGAGCGAAACATCCTCATCATCCTTCTAACTTTGTCCCTTTCGGAACTGATGAGATGAGGGCAAAGACGTGCTAGCTGCTCAAACTTTTTGACGGCTTCGGCTATCGACAGATTTCCTTGGCGGAACTTATCGAATTCATCTTGTTGAGCCTCCATGATCTCAGTGTTGAAATACTTTTCCTTAAATTCCTCCACAAAATCCTCCCAAGTCATCTGAGTAACATCTCGCTGGAGCTGGACTGTTTCCCACCAAAGGCGAGCATCTTTCCTTAGCATAAAGGATGCACAGAGGACTTTCTCCTGGTTGTTGAGTCTGAGGAAATTTAGGGCAACCTGGAGGTCAATCAACCAGTTGTCTGCCTCAATTGGGTTTGTGGACCCCTCAAATTTCGGTGCCTTCATGCGTCGAAATCTATCATATAGTTCTTCCGGAGTTCGAACCAGAGGTGCTGGTGGAACAGCTACAGGTACAACAGGTACTTCGGGGGCTATGGGGTTCTCTGGGATCACCGGGTCAACATCAGGAATTTCCGGTGCAGCAGGCTGATTCACAGGTGCTGGTGGTACCTCGGCATCAGGAGGTCCCTGATTCTGCTGAGCTAACTGAGCTCTAAGCCCCCCTATCTCATGTTGTTGGGCTAACATCATTTGCCTTAGCTCATTTAGCTGGGCCGCAAGATCAACGTCTTGGATCGGTGCTCTTCTACGCTTTGGTGGTATGGCTCTATACGGAAAATAAGGAAATAAACTTAGCTTCTTTTATATAAATTAATAAAATCATCTCTTTTATATAGAACCATAATCTTCTTTCCATATAAAAGCATAACATGAACATATCTGAATTCATCATGATCTTGTTCATATCTCCTTCACAACAGGAGTACATAACCATAACATTTGGGAAGATATAAAACTTTTCCATCATTTCCATATGTCACCTGGTTGCCACCACCAAGCTAAGGCACCACCCAACGTTATCCCCGTGTCCAACATTTTCCAGCATGACCATTGAAGGAAGATACTTACTACACACATAAGATATTAACTAATTCTAATAGTAAGAAAAAATAGAATAACTTACTTGGGCCGTTGCAGAAGCGATGTAAGGCGAAGTGAAGTAGGCTGGCAGGATACCACTCTGATACCAACTCTGTGACGCCCCGACTTCTCAAGCCAGGTCGACACCATACATACTTGTTCTTTACTTGAAAATTTGAGAAATTTTTTTTTTTTTAAACATATTCACATAAGTTATCTTGTAGAGAAAAACTTGTCATGCATGCATACCATACTGAAAGTATGATCTCAAGTCTTCAAACTTCATACATACTGCATAACATAATATACTTTTGAAATATATATTTTAACTCAAAAGCGGTTACGGAAAATTTTGCGTAGTGGTATCCCACACCGCCCTTCACCCGTCGTATCGTCCGCATAGCCCACCACTTAAGCTGCAGGCTTTTTACCTACAGTATGGAATATAAGAGTGAGCGTCGCCATCAGTACAAACATAATCTCACAAAATATTTCAACATTTTAGAACATGCCAATCATCATGTAAACTTATGCATGAACCATTTATGATTGATTGAATGTCTTATGCTTTATTATAGACTCAATCTTGAACTTTATTATCTTTAAACAGTTGGTTAGTGAACAGCTCATATGTCATTTATGGTCTCGAACATGCCCTCATTTATTCTCATATCATACTCAACATTTGCCATAACATGGCCTTCTTGAAAACAGGACATTTCTGAAACCAGGGCATTTTTGAAAACATGGCATTTATGAAACCATGACATTTTGTAAACATGGCATTTTCTGAAAACATGGTATTTCTGAAAACATGGCATTTCTGAAACCATGGCATTTTTGTAAACATGGCATAACATAACTTAGCACATCATAGCATAGCATCACACATTATGGCATTACATATCATAGCATAACATAGCATGTATACTTGAAAATATAGTATACTTGAAAATAGTCTTTATTATTTTCATACTGTAGGTGAGGTTCGATACTTGCCTGTTATGCTATTTCCTGTTGTTCCAACTTAGGTGGCAACTGCAGGTTCCTTCCTGCTATTAAAAAGAACATAGGATAAGAATCTTATAAAATGTTGGTGACCTTTCCAACATTCTAGTTATATGTCCCCCATACATGTCTTGATTATTTACTAGGTTACTAATCGTAACCCTAGAGTTTGTGGTCAACCATACTTGATTCATCGCTTGTTATTATTGGGCCTAAGCCTAGTAACTCGGTATCCTACCCGGTTACTATCCGTCAACGTCTCGTTACTAAACTTTGGCTTTTAAAATCCAATTTGAAAAAATTTGGCTAAAAATCTTTTGTTTAACTTTAAAATTCGTGGTTTTCAAAGTAGGACTTTATAAAAATCATTAAAGGCTGAAAACTGCCTTTAGAACAGTTTTCACCGTCAAAACAGTGGTGTTGGTGCAAAAATACAGTTTTTCTGCATGTTTTTAGAAAATCCTGTGCAGGAATTTCTTGCTCTATGCACAGTTTTTATAGTTCAGGTTGTATTAAAAATCCAGATTGAATTTGAAAAACTTGTCTTCATGAAAGTTCTTGCTCTTGAAAAATTATAAAATTTTCGTGTTTTAAGAAAAACCCAATTCTGCTTGGATTCTTGTCAGTTTTAATTTGAAACTTACTGGACGTGTAGACTAGGTCTGGGCAGATCAGCCTCGGATTTTCATAAAAACGGAGGCCATTGGAGCCTCATTTAGCAAATCTGTTCATGATTCACCCTAGGAAAAACTGTTCCGAGCAACTTTTGTGTTTTAAGTTTTTCCAAATTCGGCCTCTAAAGGCCTCAAAATCGGTTTTCCGTAAAACTGGTCAGGATCCCCCGAACCTGGCAGTTTTTCGGTTTAGAGTTCGTTTTACGTCCTAGACGTGGAATCTAGCTCACCAGCCACCGCGGGAGCTCTAATACACACATGCAGCAGTTTTCTAGCATAAATTTTCTTTAATCACAATTTCTAACATCACCATGCAAACCTAATTGATATTGGATCAACTAAGTTGCATGATTTCGGTTGCACAAACCTAACAAGCATACTAATTAAATTCTAGCAACCTAGCACAAAATTATCATTCACCAACACTAGGACAGATTGGGGACATATAATAACTAGTATTAGCATGCAAATTAAGAAAATTAAAGCAAGCATGCACATAAAAATCAAACCACCCCTAATTCTAGATCAAGCACAACCCTAGATTCCTAATTTGGGTACAAAATAAATTGAGCTTATGCTCTTACAGTTTCAACTTGAAATACATGTAAATTTCAAATTGAATGCTTAATTGAAAGAGATTAAGGTCTAGAATGGTTTACCTTGATTTATTGAAGAAACTGAGGCTAGGGTTTGGTCACAAAATTTTCCTCCTAGGACACCACCCAAGGCCGGTTTTGTTGCACCAATTGGCACCAAAATTGGCTGATTCTTGGTGGCTGCTTGCACCTAAACTAAGCACTCTTAAATCCAAATTTTCTCACTCACTCACCCCCCTTGCCAGCTGGCTGTTGGCCCCAAATTGGGCACAAAAACTGCCAAAATTTTTGCTTGAACTTGCTAGGGGAAACCGAAGACTACAAATATCAAAACCCCTAAGTTTCTCAATTTTTTCTTCACTCAATCACCCACTTGAGATTGAAGGTTTTTGGAGAGGGAAAATGGGCAGAATTTGGCTGCTTTTTCTGAATTTTTATCAGCCAAAACTGATCCCCCCATGAGCCTATTTATAGGTGAAAAATGGGACCTTTTTTGCAAAAATTTTTGTTCAACTTTTGCTCATAAATCCATAGAGCAAAATTAATTCTATTTTGAACCCCCCCCCCCCCCCGCCCCCCACCCCCACCCCCACCCCCACCCTACATGGCCGGCCACCTAGTGGTTCTAGAACACTCCATAATCTTCTAATAATTAATATTTTTTATTTAAAGCCTTAATGATGTCATAAATCAAAAGGTGATGACCTAAGCCTAGTTAAGGCTTATTTGGATTTTCCTTAAAAAGCAGTCCACTTTTAAGCCAACATAGATATTTTTGGTACTGTGCTCACTAATACACCATACTGTGGTATTGTAAAGCAGTCCAAAATTTATCTGTGTAAAAATGGACAGTACGAAAAATTTTCTTTTTCTTAAAACTTTTTGGCCCAAAAATTCCTATAATTGTGCTTGATTTTCTATGGTGGTTTTATTTCTCATTTATATTTTCTTGTCCATAATTTTGATTTTTGCAGTATATTTTCCATACTGCCTGTCATATATCTGTGTAGTCAACTTGTTGACTTTTTTTTTTTTTTAATTGGTCAAACTTTAACCAACATGAAATTATAAAATTTTTCATCCCTTTTTGCTCAAAAGGTCACATGCTTAGAAAAACAACTGTTTATTGAGTCCTCAGAATTAATTTGATGAGAACTCAAATATTTACCGATAAAATTACGAGTTTCGCATTGATACTCATAATTTTCATGAAACATTACATAAACACATAATGCGAACTTAAATTTCTTAGACATAAGAAATAATAAGTTCATAGAATTTTTGGTTATTACATAATGCATGATGAGGATTATGGAGAAATGGCATGGTGGACTGTGAAATTTGGGTCGGACATCGCCACGTATTTTGTAAAACGTATTTGTGTTATGCTATATATGATGGTACTAATACTTAGTATTGGAACTGCGTTTGCTACTACGGTAATTAGCATCGTTTGTAAAATGTGTTAGGATGGTTTGAGAACTCAGTACTTAATTAAGTATATATATAAATATATATATATATATAAATAATATATATATATATATATATAAGTATGAGATTAAGTTAAGTCTTAGATTGAGTTTAAAAGAAAAAATAATAATTCGGTATTTTTATGAAAAATAAAAGTTTAAGTTTGAGTATGTTTAGTATTAAGTAGCAGCCACATAAGGTGGGTTGCCACAATTGGTATCAAAGTGGGTTCCTGCCAACATGGTTTCACAGTTCTGCTACCAGCGCCACAGTTTTTGTAAGATTATCTTCTTACTTTATTACATGTATACTAACTATGTGAGGTTATAATATTATAGATATATATATGAACCTGGTGCCAAACATGGGTCAGATTGAAGAGGACCATGAGGCTTCGTTGGCATTCTGGGGTATAGAGCCACACATCTTTAATGGGACTCAGGGAGTGGCAACATTAGCTGAGTGGCTGCATGACATGGGGGCATATCTAC